>CAUYQV010001414.1:0-20311 GCA_963574575.1 Galagoides demidoff | reverse complement strand
ATAAGGGTACATGTGAATCTCTCTAAATGTACAATATAAATGTTTTAACACAATAAGTAAGAAAAAGACATGAAGGCTATGTTAACCAGTTGGATGAAAGTATTTCAAATTGTATATAGAAACAGTATACTGTACCCCATGATAGTATTAATGTACACAGCTATGATTTAATTTAAAAAAATTGTAGAACAGTGAGAACAGGCGGGACATAAGTGTCTTACCCTCATGGTAAGTATGCTTCAGACCTATAATATTATAGAAATGTCTGCCTTATTTCCTCACTTATATAAGGATTTTCCAGATGCTACCTGTGTTGCCAAAATTTCTTTCTGCAGTAGGTTCTTGGTCTCGGGTATTAGAAGAATGAACTCATGGACCACAGATCAGTAGTAAGATAGTCTTTCTTAGACAGAAAGGAATACAGAAGGAATAAAAAGCACCAGAACTTCTGGCAGAGTGAAAGACCCATGTGAGAAGTCTCCATGTAGGTCCTTTGTCTAGGGGTATAAAGTCTTAAGAATTACATTTGGTCAGGACATGGTAGATGGGAGCCATCTTTTCAATGTTAATTAGTGTATTGACAAATGAATGAATGCAGCCCTTCCAGCTTGGGGCAAAATGTCAGGGCATTCCCTTCATGAGATTGCCTAGGCCTAGGGAACTAGGGTCTCCTATCCAACCTTGAATGGGGGAACCCTATATCTATACTGGATATCTGTTTTTCTTAAGAAAACCTAACCTGCTTATGCTTTTCCTCTTATTATCCTATAAAAACAATACTAATTCCCCCTAAAAAAGTTCATCAACATTAGCATTTGTGATACAGATATTTATTTTTTTGAGATTTGATTTAGTTTAACTTGTAGATAAAAAATGTAATTGTACCAACTCTATCTTTCATTACAGTATTTATGCTTCAAAAATATTTCTTTTGAAATGTTAACTTAATAATTTGATCACTTAAGACTAAATGTGCTATTTTGATCACTATAGATTTATAGTATAGTCTGAAGTCTGGTAGCATGAACCCAGACCAGACACTTATGGTCATTTGATCTTTGGTAAGCCTATCAAAAATAAAAATTAGGGGACAGATTTCCTATTTAACAAATAGTGCTGGGTGAATTGGCTGGCAACTTGTAGAAGACTGAAACTGGACCCACACCTTTCACCTCTAACAAAAATTGACTCTTACTGGATAAAACACTTAAACTTAAGACATGAAACTATAAAGATTCTTGGAGAGAGCGCAGGGGAAACACTTGAAGAAATAGGCCTGGGATGATTCTTTATGAGGAGGACCCCCCCTGGGCAATTGAAGCAATACCAAAAATACATTCCTGGGTTCTGATCAAACTAAAAAGCTTGTGCACTACCAAGAACACAGTAAATAAAGCAAGCAGACAGCCCTCAGAATGGGAAAAGATATTTTCAGGTTATGTTTCTGACAAAGTTCTGATAATCAGAATCCACAGAGAACTCAAACCTATTCATAAGAAAAGAACAAGGGATCCCAATTCATTGTAGGCAAGAGACTTGAACAGAAGCTTTTCTGAAGAAGACAGGTGCATGGTCTACAAACACATGAAAAAAATGCTCATCATCTTTAATCATCAGAGAAATGCAAATCAAAACCACTTTGAGATATCATCTAACTCCAGTAAAAGTAGCCCACATAACAAAGTCCCAAAAGTACAGATGTTGGTGTGAATGTAGAGAAAAGGGAATACTTTTGCATTGCTGGTGGGAATGCAAACTAATATGGTTCCGTTTGGAAAGAAGTTTAGAGAACATTCAGGGATCTAAAAGTAGACTTGCCATTTGATTCTGCAATTCCTCTACTAGGTGTATATCCAAAAGACCAAAAATCACTTTGCAACAAAGATACTTGCACCAGATTGTTCATTGCAGCTCAATTCATAATTGCCAAGTCATGGAAGAAGCCCGAGTGCCCATTGATCCATGAATGGATTAATAAATTGTGGTGTATGTATACCATGGAATACTATGCAGCATTAAAAAAAAAGATGGGGACTGTACCTCTTGTATGTTTACATGGATGGTGCTGGAACATATTCTTCTTAGTAAAGTAACTCAAGAATGGAAGAAAAAGTTTCCAGTGTACTCAGTATTTTTATGAAACCAGTTTATAATTACTCACACTTTCTTATGAAAGATAGATCATAACTATAGCCCAGGATGAAGGAGAGATGTGGAGGGGGAAAGAAAGGGAAGAGGGAGGTTTGAGGTTTGATAGAAGGATGGTAAATGGTAGAACTACACCTATGTAGCATATTGCAAGGGTACAAGCCAAATCTATCAAGTATAGAACATAAATGTCTTAACACAATAGTTAAGTACATGAAGTGAAGGCTGTATTAATTAGTTTGATGTAAGTGTTCCAAATTGTATAAAAATCAACACATTGTACCCTACAAATGCATAAATGTATTCATGATCTATGTGTATATGACTTAATACAAGGAAAAAAAAGGACTAAAATGGCTGGTTAGGATTTATGTTTATTTCAGTTCATACTAGAAATGCTATTTTAAAAAGACTAAAGTTTGGAACAAATGAAATTATCTGGACCTGTTAAACATTTTACTGAACTATATTCTAATATAAGAACAAAAAGCAGGCTTCCTGTAAAAATTTAATGATTTTCCAAATTAAAAAGATTTCTAGTTTTGTCTCATAAATTTCTTTTTTTTAGAATTTAATGAACCATTTTTTTTCAAAGATTCATCTAATAATATATATAGATTAATCGGGAAGGTGTGTATTTAATATTAGATGTTTACCAGTTATTTAAAAAAAAGTTTAGATTAGTGGGCACCTCTTCGCCTCAATGATTAATTTTACTTTTGCATATTATTGTAGAACTTAATTTACAACATAATATTATAAAATATTATAAGCCATTGGTATAAAAGCACATCATTGGCTCAATTCTTGGGTATTGTAGTCGCTGAAAGGAACCTTAACTCTGCTGCTGTTCTGGGAGTTTAAGTATTTTGCCAGTGCTTGGACAAATAAAGATCAGTTAAAAGTTTCATTTACACCAAAATTGTATTGTTCTATGGTAAGATAATATATAACTCCATTTTCTTTAGAGAAATAAAATATTTGTTCCATAATTAGATCCAGTACTCCAAATTCAAAAGTTCTGAGGGAGAGTAGCAATTTAATTTTCCTTTTAAGGAATATGGGATAATACTCTGGGGATACTTGAAGGTTTTTCTAGGAAGTAATTGCTTCTTGTTTGGTATTCAAACTGATATTACCCTACATGCAACTGTATACTATTGGTGGAATCAAGGTAAGTTAAGGGAACTGAACACCCAAGGGAGGATTTCTTAGTTTTTTCAGAGTAAAGGAGACTGCTCTTTAGGCCTCCATTCTAACTATCCCTTTAAAAATTGTATTCTGTTCCAAGGAATTATTTTGGAACTCCTCACACTTATTATTCTAATCCTTGATTTATGTCCACGTCATTATAATATTCTTTGCTTTAAAATGAGTTTTCTATTCTCTCTTAAAGTGATGGCAGTGTACATTTATTTAGTGCTAATTATAAAATGGTTAGAAGTAGGATGCTGAAAGGAGGTTTTGAAAGAATATGGGCATAGATGGACATCACCAGTTTAGAATAGTGGCACTGGACCTGGTCTCATGGGGGTAAGGAATGAGAGAAGATGCCCTGAAAATAGTTACCACCTACCTAAGATTGGCTCTTCAATAATTGGCAAGTTTATTTCCAACTGCATATCTTTGTATAAAGAGGTGTTTTCTGTTCACATAGACATTCTCTTTAGCACTATCTTTTGAAGACATGAAGCTATCAAAAGATGAATGAGCCCAAACCATCTTCACTAATAAAAATGTTTGCAAGTGTACAAATTGGTCATAACATCAACTCTGTATACAGAAGGCAGCACTTTAAGAAAACTTAAATATGGTGTAGGTCATTACTGTTACCTTAACAGTGATTGTGTATCTGTAGCTGATGAGTTGTCTCAAATAGACATCTATTTTGTAACCTAATATTATGGAATGAGTGAGAAAATACCTTTGTAAAAATTCTTCACCACTATCTCCATAATCTCTACTTCACTGAGTTTCATCCAAGTGCGAAAATGAAAAATTAGAACCTGCCAAGCATCAGTGGCAGAGTGAAATGAAAAAATTGTGAGTTAATAATAGTGATGCCTCAAAAAAATTCTTGACCAATTTAACATTGCTTCATCCAAGGTCACTTCTCAGAGTGATTATTTTTAGTAATTTGCAGATGAGACCATCCTACCTTGGTCATGGTTAGTGAAGATCAAGAAAATGCCAGAGAAGGTTTAAGATTCAAGGTTATATGTCTTTCTTAGATAAGATGCAAACTGCAGTTCCACATTATTTTCTTAAGAACTAGCCAAGAAATAATGTTTAAAGAAATGAAACTTAAACCCCGTGCTATCTTTTATTGGAGTTATAAAGCCATTGTAACATAAAACGTCAGGGAGAAGGATAGTGGAAGGACACTGTTTACTATATGTCCTTACATAGCATTTCATGTGAAAAAGAACTCTTCAAAGTATTTTTTAAGTATTTTATTATGATGCTTTAAAAAATAATCATTGTAGGGTGGTGCCTTGTGGCTCAGTGGGTAGGGCACCAGCCCCATGTACCGAGGGTGGCAGGTTCTAACTGGGCCCTGGCCAAACTGCAACAACAATAACAACAACAACTACAACAACAACAAATCATTGTGGGCCGCACCTGTGGCTCAAAGGAGTAGGGTGCCAGCCCCATAAGCTGGAGGTGCCAGGTGCAGGTTTAAGCCCAGCCCTGGCCAAAAACTACAAGAAAAAAAAATCATTGTAGATTGTACTTATGTAAATAATTGATAATGCTGACCAGGTATATAATTTATTAATTTCTAGAAAACTTTTAGAAATGTAAAGTTATATTGTAAAAAGTCCTTAAAATTTTTTTTACACATAAATAACTTACATAATATAGACAAACATTTATAAAGATGGTGAAGCTTTACCTAATTTTACCAGTGGTTGACTTATATTGATCTTCCAGTGTAGACTTTCCAGACCCCCGTGCATCCCTGTGTGTGCGTCTTTAGAGAAGAGACACAGATGAGTAGGAAGACGTATGTTTTTAAAATGAGTTTACATTGAAGATGCCATCTTTTATCAAGTAACTCGGTGTGGGCATCTCTCTGCATCACTAATTACTGGCTTGCATCTTCATTTTTAATGGCTTCCGAGTGTGTCTGTAGCGTCTAATATTGATGAACATTTAGAATACTTACAAGTTTCCATCATATAACCAATTCTGAAATGAATATGGTTTTTACTGTATCAGATTATACAATAAATTTTAAATGTAAAAATGATAGCAGCCTAGACATTTGATACTTGCTACAAAATACTCTGTAAAAAGATGTAAATTTATACTTCTATGAGGAGTATTTGAAGGTACATCTTTATCACATTGTTCTAACAACCATGTTCTTTAAGTAGGTAGGAGAATTTGGCATTTCAGCATTGTCCTGCTTATTAGAGATAGTGAAGACATTTAAGATAGCCATTGCACTGTCTTCTGTGACAAGTGTGACGGTAGCCATTGCACTGTCTTCTGTGACAACCTTCATATATTTTGCTCATTTTTTCTATTAGTATGGTTCCTATTTCCTTATTGATATTGAATAACTCCTTATATTTATTAAAGATAATAAATACTGTTTGGTCTTACAGATACTTTTTTTTTTTCCCCTAACTTGCCAACTTTCATTTTGTTTATATATTCCCTCAAAATCTGTTAATATATGCCTAAGGCTTCAGGCTTCAGGCTTCTGGTTGTGGAGCAATGATCTCAAAAATTTTCCCATACTAAGTTATGCTACTAATTATTTCAGTTTCTCTTCTACTACATTTTGATGTTTAATGTTTAATTCACTAGGAGTTTACTCTTCTGTATGATTCAAACAAACATCTAACTTATTTTCTTTCCCGTGGCTAGTCCCACTTAATGACTACTCGCCCAGTCTTCCTTTTTGATTTGAAATGCCTCAGTTGTCAGCATAGATGTTTCCAAATCCTGTTCTGAGGAGCTTTAGGCCTTCTGTGATGTGCCCTTAGGGAATATTGTTCAATAGCTGGACACGAAATAAATGGGGTTTTCTTCCTACCTTGCTTCCATCTCCATCAAAATGGCTGTGAATTTTTTTAATGAGTTTTTTCACACAATGCACATATCAGTAGTCACACAGTCACCGCTACCTGAGCCTCCCCTGTCCGCCACTCAGTCTCTCCTCTGCTGACTCCTCCTCTGCTGCTGTCGCCTCTGGCAACTTTTTGCTGCTTTTCACCTAACACTTTAGATTTCTCTAGAAGTTCATAGAAATGGTAAAACACAGCCGGTGGCATTTCGTGTCTTGCTTTTTTCACACTGCACAGTGTTCACGAGATCCCTCCATGCTGTCCACACCCAGGTACTCTGGTCCTCGCTGGTGCTGAGCAGTGTGCGCCTGCGCATCGCGGTCTGGGGTCCCCACAGGCCTTGGGGCACCGTCGTCCTTTAACTGAGGTTTTGGCTGTTAGGAGTAGAGCTGCTGAGAACACTTTCACGAAGGTCCGCATATTTTTCGAGAGAAAATAAAAAGATTAAGACTCCTAAGCTGAATGGCAAGTGTGTTTGTAGGACACGGTCAGTGGTTTGTAAGTGTCTGCCCCGTTCCGCACCTGCCTCCAGTCGCCCGGCGAGGTCGGGTCGATTAGGTTGATTTCAGCCGGTGGAGCCGGTGTGGTGGTTTCTCATTTCCATGTAATTTATAGGAACACTGTGCTAATTTCTACCCAGAAAAGCCTGCTCACATTTTAATTTCGATTTTGTTGAGTCAACAGAACGCTTTGAGGATTGCCGTGGTAACAGCCTGATCTAAGGCTGATGAAGGCGTGTGCCTTTCGTTTAGTTAATTCATCTTTAATTGGCTTCAACGGCTTTGTACCGCCTTGGGTGCAAGTGTTGCATATGTATTTATTTCTAAATATTTCATATTTTGATGTTATTTGAAATAGCACTTTCAACATTTTAATTTCTCGTTTTTGTTGCTAGTATATAGAAATATTATTTTTTATTTTGTTATAGTTGTGTCCAGCTTACGCATTAAACTCACTTATTGCTTCTTTTCTTTTTCTTTTTTTTTTTAATTTGAGACAGAATCTCACTTGGTCACCCTTGGTGGAGTGCTCTGGTGTCCTAGCTCACAGCAACCTTAAACTCTTGGGCTCAAGTGGTCCTCTTGCCTCAGACTCCCAAGTAGTTGGGACTACAAGCACCCACCACAACGCCCAGCTATTTTTTATAGATGAAGTCTTGCTCTTGCTCAGGCTACCCTAGAACTCGTGAGCTCAGGCCCTCCAGCTGCCTCCTTCTCCCAGAGTTCTGGGATTACAGGTGTGAGCCACTGTGTTCCACCCTCATTTATTGCTTCTAGTATCATTGCAGGGACAATATTTTCTTTTTTCCTGAAATTAAAGTTCCACTTTTCCAGACTGTATGCCTCATTTTTATTTCCAACCTTATTTTACTGGCTTAAGTGTTCAATACAATATGGTATGTAGAAGTGGTAATGGAATCCCTTTTTGTGCCTTATTGTAAAGGGAAAGTACTTAGTGTTTTCATTATTCCACCATGCAAGACTGATGGGGACTGCAGGGTTTTTTCAGAGATGCTATAGTAGTCTTCCCAGGATGCTATAGTAAACATCACTGACTGGGTACGTTAAATAAAAGAAACTTTCTTATGATGGGAAGAGAGGGTTTCCTTAAGAAGGAAATCTGAGTGTTTTCCTTTTTAGAAGGACAGTAGTCTTACCAGATTAGGCACCCACCCTTATGACTTTTTTATGTCTTTAAAAGCACTATCTCCAAATGCAATTGGACTGGGGGGTTAAGGATTCAATGTATGAATTTTGGGGGGACAAAATTCAGCCCATAATAGATGTATAAGACTGAGAAGGTCTGTTCTAATTTGTTTGTGAAATGCTTTCTGGCATTTATTGAGATGATCATATACTTTTTCTTCTTTTCCTCTTAACTGGTAATGTAGGGGGATTGCTTAATTCTGAATGTTAAGTCCACCTTGCATTCATTTCTTTATGTTTTATTATATCTTTTATATATTATTTTGAAAATATTTGCATTTTATATATGTGATTTATATTTTATATTTAACAGGGAATTTAATTTGCTAAAATTTTATTAAGGACTTATTTTCATGTCAGTGAGCGTAAGAAATGTATCAATAGTTTTCCTTGCTTGTAATGTTTGGTTTTGGATCAGTGGGAAATGTCCCTTCATCTTCTATTATTTAAAAGAGTTTTTGTAGAATTCCCCAGTGATGCTTTTTTTTTTTTTTTAAGGGACGTAATCTTGGCTTGAAATTTTAATTTGTAAAGGTTTTTAAATTTGAGTTTAACATTTTACTTTGATATAGGAGGTGTGCACATCTATTTCTTATTGAGTTATATCTTTCAAGGTTTTTTCATCTAAATTATTGAATGCATTGGCATAAAGTAGTTCATAATATTTCCTCCTATGCTTAATGTCTGTCTAATCTCAGTGATGGTTTCTTTTATTCCTGATATTGGTAATTTGTGCCTTTTCTCTTTTTTTTTTTTTGTTGATCAATCTGGCTGTTTCCTGCTTTTTGTTTATTTTGCATTTATTTCTTTTTCTTTTTGTTTTTTAGTTCCTTTAAGATGGAAGCTTAAGGAAAATTATTTAAGAGTTTTCTTATTTTTTCTAATATGATCAGTTAATGCTGTAGATTTCCTCCTCAGCACTTTCTTAGTTGCTTTCCATCAATTGTGATATGGTGCATTTTAATTTTCTTTCACTCAAAATATTTACCATTTCTATTATAATTTTTTTGATCTATGTGTCTTTTTAATTATTCAGATCACTTATATTCAATGTGATTATTTCCATATGTATGTTTAAATCTATTACCTTGGTATTTGTTTTCTATTTCTCTTTAAAAGATTATTGGGATTCTAATATTTGGGATTTGCTAGATATATTTCTGTTATTTATTCCTCATTTAATTCTAGTGTGGTTAGAAAATATACTTTGTATGGTTTTCATATTTTAATTTTTTTGCGTTTTTATTTTTATTACCCAGAATGTGGTTCATCTTGGTGATTTTTCCACATACATTCAAAAAATAAATGTGGAATATTCTACAAATGTTAATTAGGTGAAGTCAGTTGAGGGTAATAAGTCTTCTGTGTACTTACTATTTTTTTTTTTTGCTCTGCTTGTTTTATCAATTGCTGAGAAAGATGATGAAATCTCTAAATATATTTGTATATTTTTTTAGTTCAAGTTTATCAGTTTTTGTTTCATGTATTTAAAATTTTTTTTATTAAGTGCATATACCTTTAAAACTATTATGTCCTGATGAACTGACCCCTTTATCACTATGTAACTATCCTCTTGTACTAATATTACTCTTTACTCTCAGATCTTCTTTTCTGATATTAATATGGAAATTCTAGCTTTCTTTTGATTAGTGTTTTCATGTTTTTTTCTTTTTAATTATTTACTGTTAATCTTGTTTCTGACATATTTAAAGCAGTTTTCATTATTAGTGTATAGGATTTTTAATTCAATTTACAGTCTCTTTCTCTCTTTTTTTTTTTTTTTTTTTTTGCGGTTTTTGGCCGGGGCTGGGTTTGAACCTACCACCTCCAGTATATGGGGCTTGAGCCACAGGCACCACCCAGTCTCTTTCTTTTTAATTATTCAGATCACTTATATTCAATGTGATTATTTCCATATGTATGTTTAAGTCTATTACCTTGGTATTTGTTTTCTATTTCTCTTATATTTTCTTTCTTGTTTTCACCTTTTTTTCTCATTTCTTTTAGATAGAATGAACATTTTATAATTTCATTTAATTTGACTATTGTCTTAGCATTTGTACCTTTTGGTTTTATTTTTTTGGTTACTTCAAAGACAACAATGTGATTTCTAACTTAACAACATTCACTGCCAAGTAAATTATATTTTACTCAAAAGAGTAAGAATCGTATGGAAGTATACTTCTGTTTTTCCTTCCCTTTCTGTCTTCTTACTTCATAACTGCCTCTATGTATGTTATAAATCTTACAGTGATGCAGTTACTTTTGCCTTAAACAATTATCTTTTAAAGTGATTAAAATGCACCTTATTAGATTCTATATTTATCCATATATTTATCAGTTTTGTAACTCCATTATTTTGTATAGATGCAAATTTCTATTATTTTACCTCTACCTCAATAATTTCAATATTTATTATGCAGTAGCAAAGAATTTTCTGTTTTTATTTGTCTGAAAATATAATTGCTTTAATTATTAAAAGAAATTTTTTTAGACTTAGATTCTATATTGATGGGTTTTTTGTGTGTTCTGTTGTTTATAAATTTAAAGTGGTTTAAGTTGTGCTCTGTTGTCTTACATGGTATCTTATGGGAACTTGGCCCTAATTCTCATTTTTGTTCTTTTGTAGATGATACATCTTTTTCCTCCAGCTGCTTTCGCTAAAGTGTGACTCTTTGGGGTCTCTTCTGATATCTCCAATATTCTCTGAGGTTTCTACATTCTAAGTGATGGAAATATGCCTTCCAAACTGTTGTAAACTCTGAAAATTGTTTGCCTTTACTGTTTTCTGGCGACTCTTTCCCTGGCCTCAAGTTATTCTACTCACATATGGGCAGATCAATTCTGTTAATCCCTGAACTGGAGCTCCATTCAGATTTTTGGGGATATCTTTATATGTGTAGCCCTGGCATTCTCAGTACTGTTTCCTACAAATCCTAGCTGCCTTGGCCTCCCCAATTCTGCCCTCTTTTCTTCTCAACCCCATGAGACGGCTGAGTTCTGTTTGGCTTCTTCCTTCTGTACTGCCTCTTGGAAACTGCCCCCAGGCAACAAAGTGTTGGGCAGTCAGCGTGGATTCATTTTTCTTGACTCCCTTCTTTCAGAACCATACGTCAGTGCTCCCTGTTGTTCATTGTATGAAAACAGTGTTCTTATATAGTTATTTTGGCTTCCTGTTGTTTAAGGGGGGCAGAAAGTGTGGAGTCTATTAATTTACCATTATTGAAGAGGAAGCCTGAATTCCAGTAATGTCCTGATATCTTATATGCCTCCATCTGTTTCTGGATAATTTATTCTAAAAGTATTTATGTATCTTATTCATTAACTTATTGTTCCCCAGTACCATAAAAATTCAATTATTTTATCTATTTTTAATGAATATCAATATTTTAATTATGGTTTTATAATTATATAATATAATTGACATCTTTCTATTGTTGTTTCATGTAAATTTCAAATACTCCTTACAGTGTGTCTGTTTTTTAAAAAATATTTGTAAGTTCAGCTGGAACACAAATCATATACTTTGAATTACAAATTTCCTTGCTGAGGTGGGATGAAGGAAGCCTTTCCTGTTTCCGGCCCTCGCTGGCTCTCAGTGGGGGATCCTCCCCATCATACCACACTTGCTTTCTTCTTCGTCATGTGGCTGCAGACTTGAAACACATCTTCATTTTCAAAGCCCACTAACAAAAGGCATATGAAATTACACTTTATTAAATATCTGGGTTTGGAGAGACTGTGTTTCAGTGTAGTGATAGGATTCCATGTGACATATGAGACATCCCTGTGTTTAAAAGTCCTTTTGTTATCCCAACATCAGATTTTCATTTTGCTATTTCCTTTGGCTACCAACTCTGCCTTTTTCCAATTTAGTATTGCTGATGTTTCTTTTTCTCTCTTTCTTCCCCTTCTTAGTCCTCGTCTCTCTGCTCACCCACCCTTGAAAGTTTGACCATTTCTAAGACAGAGCAGTTTAGCTGTCCCTTTGGGTATATTGGAACCTCACATACCAGGCAGGCCCTCTGACCCTGCTCTTGTCCAAAGTGAATTATCAATGATTTTGTTCTAAATTAATTCCCTTTGTTAGAATAATTCCCTTGATGATACTTATTCATGTGTTTTTCACCTTACTACATTTGTAAACTTATGCTCTGTATTTTATCTTTTAATTTTTTATTTTATATTTTTTTAAAAAATTGAAGAGGTACGTCCTTCTTAGGAGATTTGATAGCTGTCATAGCACTACTTTTTTTTTTTTTTTTTTTGTCATAGCACTACTAATTCTGCTGCCTTAAACATAATCCTGGACAAGAACAGCAACATAGTCCCTGTGAATACATTTAATAAGAAACAAATATTATGTGATGGGTTATAAGAAACATATTTGCAATATAAACCAATTGCTACATAAAATTCCCAGTTGTAGAAAACAAAATGCTTGTATTTATTTATGCTCATGAGTCTAACTGAGGATATCTAAGTTTTCACTAGTTTGACCATCAACAGAATTAACTAAACAATATTTGAATAGTCTTCATTTTTTTACAGGAATTGTTCTTACATTTTTCTCTGACATTTATAAAGCATGTTTTATTATCAACCTCAGAAAGAATAAATAAAGACAATTTCAAAAATAATGGTACTGCTTTTTACTCAGTAATACTCTTTTATTGATTGGTGCTTCTGTTACCTCCCACATGGAAGGGTTTGTTAATAGACACAGCCAAGCTGGTTATAGCAAGTATACTTGGCACGAGCAAAGAGCACACTGTGGGTGGTTCCCAAAGCAGTGTGTCCCTCAACAAAGTGGTTTGATAGTCAGAGGGTAACGAGGTACAATATGATAGGACCTTGTGTTGGGGTGATATTGGAAAATGTATTCTGGCTGGATCCAGCCTCAGAGTGGTGCCAGGGCTTAATCTGATAGGATCCTGTGTCCTGTCGGGTGGATCTGATCTTAATTCAGTCTTCACTCCTCAGTCCCAGCCCTTAGGTTTTCCCCTGGTTATATGCTTGGTTCATGGGGTATGCCCTCAACCTGAGAGCCCATGGTAACTGAGAAACAACTCACAGCTTTGTTACATGGCTCCCATTCCCCAAAGAATTACACATCACCATTGGTAAGTTACTATAGTAGGTACCTGAGGCTAATCAGAAATATTGGCTTGCTACCTTCTTCCAAGGGTTGGTAATATGTAGTTGAGGCCATGAAAGATTCACCTGTGGAATTACTTATGAAAAATGTTTACAAATCAGCTCCACTTAATACTCAATATAGACTTAAGAAACGAGGCATAGATTTGAAGGAAGCAATTCTAATGAAACAGTATTAATCAGGAAGGAATCACAAGGTAAGTTTGGAGCAAGTTCTAAATGAGAGAAAAGCAGTATTTCAGCAGTATTTTAGCAGCGTTTGGGAAGTATGGATGACTATAGGAAGACGTGAACAGAGCAGGAGCAAACAGTGCCCTTCTGTGGGGCTCATACGCATTCTTCTAAGACTTAAGAGTTGTAACTGTTAAAAACCTAGGTTTGGAATGAAATAAATCTTCAAATTCTATTCTGTTACTGTTCTGTTACATACTGGTTATGTGACCTTGATCAAGCTTCATTGTTCTCATTTTAGCTATCTGGAGGATAGATGGAAGCGTACCTCAGTCTAAAGTCTCTAACTCAGGCTAGGCAAAGAGTTACTACTAACTTAGTTACATTTCAGCTCTTAGTCTGTGTTTACATTATAATCAGCACTTAGCACATTTTACAGAGCTAATTTGTCATTCTGGCTATAACCTTTTGAAGCAGCATCTTTCATATCAGATACTATATGAATGACTATGTAGATGCAGAGTCAATTTATATAGAACAAATAATTGTCAAAGTAGAGAAACTTTTCAGAAAAGTAACTGGTTGAAATTACAGAAATGAAAATTGGAGGAAAACCTTAAAGACAGCAGAGTTTAGACTGGATATAAGGGGGCTGAGTGGAATAATGATTTGGGGGAGCATCCTCAATGGCAGTGATTAAAGGTTATATCTCTGGTGAGTTTGGAAATTGTCTCAATTCAATACCTAAAAAAGAAAGAATCATCTTTAATTCAGCATGAATAGTCGTCTAACAGTAGAGATCAAGCTTGGGCAAAAGATAAAAAAAGGTGAGAAGAAAGTAAGAGAAATAACTTAAAATGTGAACAGAGGTAAGTGTGCCTTTTACTACCAGAATAAAATTATTATCGATTTTCATACTAATCTACAGCTATACTGATAAACAAAAGTATGTTTTATGTTCTATACTTTATCTTTTTTCTTCATTTTCTCTGAGTGGAGCTCTAAATATTCCCTTCCAAGAGAGAGCACCTATGAAATACTGATATTATGTTTCCCCCACAGTGTCTTTATAGTATTCTGATAGAAAGCTTATTTGTTATATAAATTTAGTCACTATATTTGAAAATCTTCTCTGTTTAGATATCAGATACATTTTTACCAATTTGATCACCACTGTCTATGTGAAAGGTAATGCTACCTACCTCCTGAGACTTTTTTTTCTCAGAAGAGTGCTCACTACTGTGGCATCAGCACATAGTGACTCACCTTTAATCTGTAGACACTTCAAATCTACCTGATAAACCACTTTACTAACCTAAACTCAGTTTTGGAAGCACTCAAAGGCCTTTAGGATTTGACCAGACCAACATCTCATTTCTCACAATTGCCCTAGGAAAGTCATCTCATCTTAGAATCCATTTGGAGTGACTTGAAAGGCTTCCCACGAAATGATTAACTTAACAAAGATGATAAAAATTGAGTATATACTGGTGTCTAATAAATTTAATTTATTTTTATATCATTTTTCCTTAAAGTCACAGTATGTATAGTTTTAGAGCAATCCTATAATGTATAGTCCCATTGTTTTTTGCTAAATTTCTATTAATCACTAAATGAACAAAGAGAATCATAAAAGATATGTTTTTATATTTAATGGTATGAAAATTCAAGCATAAAGTCATTTCTATAAATGGTATTATATAACCAGACGATAGTGATTTCTTCTTGAAACTAAAAAAATACAAAGAATTTTGAAATGAGGAAAATATCAAAAAATGAATGAGTTTATAATTATAATATCTGAAAATATTTATTGTAACTTTTAAATTTCCCTTATGTTTTCAAAACATTTTTAAAATGTAATATTAGCTAGGAATTAATTGTGAAAAGCTGCCTTGCTATAATCACTTATAAAAATTCATTCTTAAATAAATGAGATTTTCATGTAGTAAAACATGGCTTCAATGTAGGTTGTAAAGTGGAGATTATTTTTTATTTTATTCTTTATCTTTTATTAGAGAAAATGAACCAAGTTTCACACTCTTGAGAGCTGTATGTATGTGTGGGCTTTTATGGTTGTTGCTATTTACATATTACCTGCTGATTAATAAGCATTATGTAAGTGACTTGTTAGTGCCACTGAAACATTCTTTTGCCAATTTGACCCACCACTGGGTCAAATTGGCAAAAGTATATGTAAAGTGTTACATATACTCTCATCATTAATTGGAGCACTTTCAAACACAATTATCCTAGCAGTTCATTTTTATATTCTTAGAATTATATTTTCTCATTATATTTAACTAAAAATATGGTTGATGTAAATATTAGGATGCTTTTCTGGCAAGGTAATATAAAGTGGCAAGTATTTCTGGGGTTTTTTTGGGTATGATGTTCTTTCTCTTAATCAGTTTCAAAAATTATCTGAAGAAAACCTAGATGAGAAAGTTAGCTAATGAGTAGCTGATTTTATATTTGGTTCATTTTGAGAAATCTTACCAAGTTGGAGTTTTAAAAATTACTTTTTTATTTTTTGGAAAGAAGATCTTAACTTTTGCTATAAGACCAAAGTGACACCAAATGACATGTGGCATCAAGATAAATAAAGGCCTCCGATTGCTCCTTCGTTGATGGTGCAATGGCTTGTTATTCTATTAACTTTTATATGTCTTTGTGTATGTTTCCTTAAGAGCTCTCTAGTATATTGTGCTTCTGTCATTCACTGATTTCCTCCCCCAAACAGAAAAGCATTAAAAAATTAAGCAAAGTATCAACATATCCTTTTATACACCATTCTTCACCTCACATACCTATGGAGGCTAAGTAGGTAAAATGGATGGCTGAGTGCAGCGGTGATCGGGGTGACTGGCAGATAATCCCTGCTGTAGAGAAAGCAGGCAGTCGTGGGAATGCTAGGACACTGGGGAATATGGGCTCTGTTTAAGGGGAGTAATCACTAACCAGCTTAGGTCAATTCCACTATGTGGGAATGATGGCCCATGGTTTCCAGACCTTGCAGTTATGTAGAGGAACTAAAAATCTGTGTGTGTGTGTATAATTTTCTGATTTTTAAAGATAAAAGATTTAAATAAGATTTAAAAAAAACAATACTGTGTGGCTGAACACAGTTTGCATATTTATGCACAAATTGTGTTAGGCTCTCTCCTTTAACTAAAGTAGAACCTCTGGAAGTTGATCACCTGAGGAACTGCAACAGCTGGTCAACACACGGGGTCGGCAGGGGAACTTGGCCTGCTGTGCTGACACATACCTGTGGTGCATGTGCTGTGTGCATTGTCTGTGACAATTATGCCAATTTAAGGAGGTGGCAGTGTAATGAGGTGGTCAACTATGGAGGTTCTACATAAGACTTTCTAACAGTGTTTAGGCATACTTTTTATGTGAAATGATTTTTAAATGCATTTTTTTATTCCCAGATTTTTAAACCAATCTTTCATCTGATTAATGCCATTACTTCCTAACCGGTTCCCTTGCTTGTAGGCTTTCCAAGTCCATTATCACATTTCAGGCAGAGGAATGACACAACTATAAAGTAAATTAGAGCTCTGTGTCAGATCTTCCAAGGATCCTCCATTAACCTCAGAATAAAATCTAATCACCTTAACGTGACCTACAAGGCCTCTTATTATCTGGCCTTTGGGTACGTGTTTAACTTCATTTCTTTCCATTCCTCTTCATATTTTACACTTCAGCCAAATTAAATTTCTTGAACGGTTAGGTTTTCTCTTGTTTAGAGGTGTTTATAAATGTAGTCTCCTAGCCAAGGCTCCCCCCCCATTCTGAATCAAGTTAATATGTGGAGAAGATAAGTAAAGTATAAAAAAAAGTTTAGATTAATTCTGTAGTTATTGCATGGAGTGCAGGATTGCTGTAGTTGGCCTTTCAAAGGCCACAAGCCTCATCAACTTTTAAGAGATCAGAGGAAGCTGCCCTTACATGATGCGTCTCTGTGTATTCTGCAGTTTTTTCAAGGCTCACACTTTGTGATTTGAATTATTCCGAGGAGGAGAATCTCAGCTGACTTTATGAAGGTGTATCCTGATTTCTGTGAGTCATCAACAAGGTGGCCTCTGTCTTTGTCTTTCTGCCTGTCACCCACCACCCACATGACATATAATCAAATAAATAAAAAATATTAATGCAAGTTTTATTAAAAGTAGTAATGTTCAAACCAATATTTAGTGATTGTGATGAATGTATATGTACATTTTACTTTTTTTTTTTTTTTTTTTTTTTTTGCGGTTTTTGGCCAGAGCTGGGTTTGAACCCACCACCTCTGGCATATGGGCGCCCTACTCCTTGAGCCACAGGCACCACCTGATACATTTTACATTCTTAAACATGAGATAATATTTTCAAAGGAAACAGTTTTTTCACAGGTCACTGAAACACAGATAATTTAAAAGTTTCAACATTAAGATCAAGGTTAACCCTCAGCAAAGTTGCTGAAATGAGTGACTGAAAGAAGGTTTCCATTTCTGTGCTTCCTGTCTTCTTCTCATTGCCCTTCTCTTATCCTCCCATTTTCAATATCTCTTTCAAATACCATGTACAGTGTGGCATGCTCTGTGTCTCCCAGAGTATATTGGGAAGTCAAAATATGTGTCTGTCCTTTATTTTATTCTGGTATTAATGCAACCAATGATGGAATTGACTATTGCTATGAACTGTGTATCTCCCCTTCATGTGTTGAAATCTTAACCCGCCAAAACCCCCATAGTGATGGTATCAGGAGGTGGGGTATTTGGGAGGTGATTAGGTCTTAAGGAAATGAGATTAGTGTCCTTATAAAAGATATCCTAGAGAGAGCCTTGCCCCTTACTTTGAGTGAGTACATCAGCAACTGGCCTAGCCACCCAGCAGCTCTGCTGGCATGTTGTCCTTGGAGCTCCCAGCTCTAGAGCTGTGTGTGAGCAGTCAGTTCCTGCTGTGCATAAGCCGCCTGACTGTGGGATTGTGTTATAGTGCAAATGAACTAAGACATACCATGCTGACCAAGAGCTTGGAGATAACTAATATTGTTAGGTGATGAGGCTGCTCATTTGTTTCACAAAAATGCTTAAATAATGGCAGGCCCTCTGGAATGAATGTAGAAACTCCGATAAGGAAAAAATATAATTTGTATACGTAAATCTGGTTATACTTAATTATTCAGATTTTTACATTCATAACTTTTCCCCATTACCTCAGTGTAATTTTGGGTTAATTCACCTTTAAAATAACCTCCATAAAAGCAGAGATCAGTGATCACTGGCGAATGAAGTATTCTGAAATTTTATCTATAACCGCAATACAAATGCACTTTGTTTAAGCTTTCCCGTAACAAAGATACATAACAGGTTGGTTTAAGTTTGAAAACAGAACCTAAACCATGACAATAGTGAAGTGGCACATAGAGTGACGGCTTAGCAGGAGCTTGAGATCTGAGGACAGCTGAAATGTAAGCTGTCTCCTGGGATTCTGCTGCCTGCTGGAACTAATTGCCTAACTCTTCCCCACCTGAGGATGTGTACTGCCTGGTTCGCTAATGGGGGAATGTATCTGTTTCCTGTTTACAACTTTACTGTTAAATTGCCAGGTCACAGACAACTTGTATTCAAACATTGCAACATAATTATTATGTGTCTTATTATTTTAATCATCATAATCATTATCATAATCATATGGTTGTGTCACATTATTTTACTTTTTCTTCTTTCTAAAATTCAGGTTGTGAATGGACTAGAACAAGTATGATGTGAATCTTATTACCTCTCTTAGAGAAAATTAGAAAATTAAAATAATATTATGAATAGGATTGGTTCTTTTACTTCTTCACTTTTTTCTCACATATATCTCTCTTTTTTCTCTCTTTTGAATTAACAAAAACTCCTTGAAATATTATCTACTTATGATTGTGCACAATGTTACATAGTTACTATCATCATATGTTAGACATTTCACTGGAGTATAATTCAGCTAAATTAAAGTCTGATTGCTATTACCTCTTATTTAACGCCTAATATATCAGATGGCTTCCAGTAATACAATTTGTTTTCGTCTTTGGTGTATCAAGGCTCAGACAGAAAATATAAAATGATATTTATAAGGCACAATGGTGAAAAGTAAATGAAGTAAGTTGCTTTGAACTGGAAGTGAGCAGATGGGGGTAGAAGTGGGGATATCCAGTCTGTCCTGGGTCCTGCAGGCTTGCCCAGAATGGCAGGGATCTTCACAATGTACCGTAACCACAGAGATGGTAGGAAGCTCCGTGGATTGTTATCTTGATCTTTTACAAGAGAGGTCTGGTGTCATAGGTTTTAAGTAGTCAAAAACTAGCTAAGGAGTAGTGCAGCTAGGATATAAATGTAGAACAGTCTGATTCCAAAGCTGGAGTGTTTCTCCTGTCTGTAGGAGGACTTAACGCCCTGTAGCATTTGTTGAATAAGTGACTTTTGGATCCGTAGGTCTTCCCCCTCCCTCACCACCTACAATTGGGTCTTGTATATTCATCTCAGGTCTTGTTTCATCTTTGCCAAAGGTGGCATTTCTCAGACATAGGGGGTCTTCTTGCTGTCCCAGTGGACTGGAATTCCTACATAAGCACTGAAATGTGACCTTGGAACTTCATCAGCATTTGGAGCCTGGCTTCTAAATCCCAGCTCTGCCATACACTGGCTGTGTGATGTTGGAGGCGCCACAGAACCCCTCTTGGCCCAGTATCCTTGTCATTATATAATGAGAGTAATAATAGTACCTACATTGGATAGGATTACTTTGACTATTAAATGGTTAAATAAATATAAATTTACATGACATGTATTACCTGGCATGTAACAATTAATATATATTATATTATTATTTGTGATAACTGATATGTGATAATAGAATCACTTCTATGATTTTTCTTTTTTCTTTTTTTTTTTTGAGACGGAGCCTCAAGCTATCCCCCTGGGTAGAGTGCCATGGCATCACAGCTCATAGCAACCTCCAACTCCTGGGCTCAAGCGAGTCTCCTGCCTCCACCTCCCAAGTAGCTGGGACCACAGG
>CAUYQV010001413.1:0-14219 GCA_963574575.1 Galagoides demidoff | reverse complement strand
AGCTCATAGCAACCTCCAACTCCTGGGCTCAAGCGAGTCTCCTGCCTCCGCCTCCCAAGTAGCTGGGACCACAGGCGCCCGCCACAATGCCCGGCCATTTTTTGGTTGCAGCCATCATTGTTGTTTGGCGGGCTGGGCTGGGGATTCGAACCCGCCACCTTAGGTGTACGTGGCTGGTGCCTTAGCTGATTGAGCCACGTGGCTGGTGCCTTAGCTGATTGAGCCACAGGCACGGAGCCGAGGTGAATTTCTAAGAGACATAATTTTTCCTTGTTTTATTCACTGCTGCTTTTTTTCCTTCAGCCTCTTCTCCTTCTAAAGTAAAACTAAGTTGTAATTTGGCATAGGTGTTTGTCTCACACAAACATTAATTTTAACTTACAGTATATTTCCTTTAAAAATAATTAAAATTTGAATATTTCCAAATAAAACTTGGGCTTGGAGATCTTCTAAAACATCAGCTTTCTCTGCACGTTGGTCTGAGCGGTACTTTCCACCGTATTGATTCAAACTCTCTTGGGGGGCCAGTTTGGGGAATTAGCCTGACTTGTTCAGGGGCGTGGCTTTCTTGGAGGGGTGTGGCTTCCAAGAGGGAGGTGTCTTTGGAGCAGGGTCAGTCTGACCTTGGGGAAGTTACATGACCTCTTTCTCCTTAGTTCCCTTTTTCGACAAAACAGGACCAATAATTCCCACTCAGACTACAGCCGAGATCAAACACTGTATTAGACACAGCAGAGACCAGGCAGGTCCTGAATTAAAATTAACCCCTCCCCCATAACACGTACTGTGTACAGGGTGTGCGTGTGCACGTAAGCAAGGAAACTGCATTCTTGTCCTTCTAATTCTGACCTGGAACTTGCCATATTGTGGACTCAGATGAATAGTAATTGAGTAGTGTTATCTGCAAGGGACAATTCTAGGATAGAGGTCAGGTCCAGCCATGTCCTCGGGCAGCCACTAGCCTTCAGTGATTATAACTGATTATTGCTGGCCCGTCCTCTTCCCCATCCTCTTGTCATGGTGCCTGAATGCCTTGCTGCTGTAGGTGTCCCTACAGACATGTCTGGGAAGGGTGGTTTGTGAAGCCCATTTTGGAATCACTTCTGTTCCTTGTTCAAAATCCTTATAATTTCAGTTTAAACTAAATTCAGAATGTGGAGAGGTAATCTTGGGTGTGTAGTGGATGCTCTTTAAACAAAGACAGCCTGCGTAAAAGTCACTGCTCTGTGCAGCACGGCCCCTCCAGCTATGGTTTTAAGACAAAGTTTGAGATTAAAAGATTAAAATCCTCCATCTCCCTCATTCTGTGAAGCTCAGTCTCCTTACACACAAGAATAAGAATATGGTTGTTGTCCTGCTCTCCCTCCTATCCTGGACCTTGACAGTGTCTCTGTGGGGTCCGCAGAGCATGGAGAGACCCAGGACGGCAGATCCTTCACCTTAGGAACCATTTGTGAGAGGAGAGTTTCTAGGAAAACCCAAGTCAGATAAGGGAGAAGATAGTTAAGTTCAAGCCAAACTTGTTTAATGTCTGTCTCCCTCTCTCTGAAACTTAAACCTCAAGGCCAGGAACTTTACCCACTGCTGTGTCCCTGCAGTGTGTGTAAGGCTGGGCCTCAGTAAATATTTGTTGAGCGAGTGGATGCATTTCTCTGTTTTCCATAAAAGACTGAGATTTCCACCCTGAGTTTTGCCAGTCGTGGGGCCTCTTAGAAACAAGGACTGGTGGGTCGGGAGAGAGTCCTGACCTTGCATTTTAAGTAATGTTCAGCCAGTGGCTGCTTTTGGAATTTTCTGTCTTTTGGAGAAAATCACAAAAGATTCTAGATGAACTAACAACTTAAATATAACTTAAATAACTTAACAACTTAAACACAAATAAGGAGACAAGGATAAAGTGGATATTTAGTCATGCTCTTAATGTGACTTCTTACGTTTAAGGTCAGTGAAAGAGATTTTTCTTGAAACTTTTAAGGATTTAAAATATTTAATGAAAATGTTTAAAGTACAATAGTGAATTTAAAAATTAACAAAGCCCCAAACTAAATGTCAGTCAGCTAAGAACTGGGGTCTTACAGAGAAAACGGGGTCACTCTGCTTAGAAGTAGGGAGCTTGGATGAAGCCGCCAGAACTGGGGCTGTGAAAGGGCTCAGGGAGGACCCTGGAGGTTAAGGGTGGGTGAGCAAGGGATGGTCGGTGTTGAGGCTCTGGTATTACAGCTTGCCAAGATACTTGCCAAGACTGGCTAGTATCATTGGTGGCTTAGCCAGACCCCCTCAAGTGATCTGCAAATAAGAGCAAGTGGCAGGAATGATTACCAGCTGCTTTAGAACAGGGCCAGTGATGAGAGGAGGCGATGAGAAGCTGGAGGGTCTCTGTATTTCTCCTGCCTGACTCCTGCCTTCTGCCTTCCCCTGCAGAAAGGGGAAGGAAAAAGGATCTTGTTGATTTTCTCTTTTGAGAACATCACTAAAGCAGCTAATGTAGAACTAGAATACCTGGGTGGCTCGAGGGTGAAACGCTGGTGTTGAGCAGGATAAGCAATCCTGAGATGATTTTTTTTTAGAGAAAGTCTTACTCTGTCACCTGGGCTGGAGTGCAGTGGCATCATCATAGCTCACTGCCGCTCAGACTCCTAGGTTCAAGCGATCCTCCTCCCTCAGCCTCCCACGTAACTGGGACTAATTTTTTCTATTAATTTTTTTTATAGCGATGGAGTCTCTGTGTTGCTCAGGCTCTGCAGTGAATGTTTAAACAGATCCCTATATTAGAGAAGATTTTTAAAAACAACGTTCAGCCTATTTTTAGTATAGCTATTTCTAGCTTTGCATGGCACCACGTTCACTGAAACCCCTGCACATCAGACCGATGCCATTGTTTTACCAGTTGTGATAGATGGACATGGTTCCCATGTGCATGAGTTTCAGTTAATGTGTTACCGTGCAGTGAGAACTGCCTAGATAAATAAATTAATAAAGTTAAGGTAATCAAAGAGTGGTGCTGCTGGGGAAGATTACATTGTGTGTGTGTGTGTGGTTTTACGTGCTAGTAAACCTTAGTTCCTTTGCGCTGCCTTTGTGATTTCGGAGTACATTAGCCATTTCATGCACTGGCTCATACCCACCTCATAACTAGAGGTGAGGGAACATGATCCCTAGATGTGGTTTTCTCTTAACTAGGTGATTATTGGTGGTGGTGCTGTTTGGGTATTCACGGTTTTTTCCTTCCCTGTTTTTCTTTTGGTTGCTGTGTGACATTGCATGTCCTAGAGCAGTATACGTTTTAACGCTTTTTCAGTGTGTTAATTGGGAGGCTTTCAAAGGACTGCTGTTGGTGTAGTGTGTTTTTTTTGTCTTTCTGACTCATAGAAGCCCTGGTATTTACTTGTAATCTGAGATAGATTCTATTTTAGAAAGTCTCACCTATGTTCCTTGCCGTTTGTGTGTCCTCCACAGCGTGAGTACCAGAGGCCTTCTATCCCCGGCGGGTAGTTAGCTCTGCAGACGCTTTCCAGCCATCCTCAGTTGTGCCTAGGTCTAGAGTGGTGGTTTTCTTGCAAATTAGACCTACACTTTTTAAAAAAAAAAACTGCTTTTGGAGATCTAATTCCTATCTTATGCAATTCAATCATGTAAGGTATACAATTAATCCAGTATATTCTCAGTTGTACAGGCATCATCACAATCAAGTTTAGAACATTTTTATCACCCCAGGTAGAAACCCTGTACCCAATTAATAGACATTCCCTATACCCCCCACCCCGGGCCCAGGCGACCACTATCTACTCTGTTTCTACAGGTTTGCCAGTCCTCGGCATTTGGTATAAATGGAATCATAGAACAGATGGCCTGAAGTGTCTGCCTTCTTTCACTTAGCATGATGTTTTCAAGGCTCATGTTGCATGTAGCGTGTCTGTACCTTCTTCTGTTTTTATTTGTTCTTGTGAAACAGAGTCTGACTCTGGTGCCCAGGCTGGACTGCAGTGGCTTCAGCCTATCTCATAGCAACCTCAGACTCCTGGATTCAAGCGATCTTATTGCCTCAGCCTCCTAAGTTGCTGGGACTTTAGGTATCCACCACCATGCATTGCTAATTTTTCCATTTTAGTAGAGATGGGATGGGACCTGTCTCATTCTTGCTCAAGCGGTTTCAAACTCCTGAGCACAAGGGATCCTCCTGCCTCAGCCTCCCAGAGTGCTAGGATTATAGGGGTGAGCAATCACACCTGGCCTATACCTCTTTTTGTAAGAAATAATTTGTACCGCCACCTTTAACATCTTGAAGTTAAATTCATAGATTCTATGACCTATCTACACACATGATTTTAAAAACTATGATAATATCCTAAACATAATAAAGTTAGAAAAGTAAGAAGAAAACAGTTAAAAAAAATATGCATTTTCACAGGAGCTCATATCTGACGGGTCAGGAAGGTATCATGACGTCGTCAGGTGCTCATGCCCGTGCATTAGATCATGATGGTGACAGCTGCCAGCACGCTCATAAAGGTGTGTTGTATTGGACAATTCAGACACCACAAATGGTGTTGCCCTGGATGGCATAAACTTATGTAGTGGGAAACAGTTCTTTGTACATGGTGTGAATTTGCCCATCTTCCCTTGATTTTAAGATGATGGTAACATCTTCGGCATATTTAGAATTTAATACCACTGTACAGAAAGTACTTTCTGTTGACATGCAAAAATAGAATCAGGTTCTCAGGTCTAATAATTATGAACAAATATTTCATCTACATGAGTGCTCAGTGGAATATTAAAATATTTGTTACAGTAGGTGGGAGAATCTCATTGTCCAGGGCTGACCTTGTGCATTGCAAGATGAGGTGAGCCTTTGGCCCTTCTGAACACTAAACTTTAGTCATTATGACAAGCAGAAAACTAGGTCTCTGAAATGTCCCCTAGGGGGCAGTCCCTGCTGTGGGTCTACCTGTGACCTCCGCTTGTCCCTGCACTCTCTTGTTGCTTAAGGTTTTCCTAGCCTTGGGCTGCTCACTGTTATAACTCATAAATAGGATGAAAGCCAGGGCCTTCTTCAGACCAGTCCTAAGAAGTCATTCTTTCTTTCTACACTGCTGGTGGGATTGCAAACTAATATGTTCTTTTTGAAAAGATGTCTGGAGAACACTTAGAGAACTAAAAATAGACCTCCCATTTGATCCTACAATTCCTCTATTAGGCATATATCCAGAAGACCAAAAATCACACTACAACAAAGACATTTGTACCAGAATGTTTATTGCAGCCCAATTTATAATTTCTAGGTCATGGAAGAAGCCCAAGTGCCCATTGACCCACAAATGGATTAATAAGTTGCAGTATATGTACACCATGGAATATTATGCAGCCCTAAAGAAAGATGGAGACTTTACCTCCTTCATGTTTACATGGATAGAGCTGGAAAATGTTCTTTTTAACAAAGTATCTCAAGAATGGAAGAAAAGATTCCGGGAAGATGGTCCACTGGTAGCAACCCTTGTCAGAGGCTCCTGAGCAAAGAAAGAAGAAGTGGACCGAATTAGAATCTATGAAGCCAAAGATGGGGAGCTGAGCCCAGAAAGAAGTTTGGCAAGCTGTAAATCCAAGGAAGAGTATTTAAGAACACAAAATACATGTACAAAGCAGGCCCCAAAACTGTTTGCTAGAGCTGCACGCCTCCTGTAGGAAGAGGATGGCCTCAGAGGAGCCCCCAGCTCCAGGCAGGCACAGAACTACTTGCTAGAGCCACATGCGCCCTGTGGGCAGCAGTGGAAGAGTCCCCCACTCTGGCAGACCCAGAACTGCTTGCTAGTGCTTCGGGCATCCCTTGGGCAGTGGTAGAGGAGGCCTCCATTCCAGGCATACCCAAAAATGCTTGCTAGAGACACATACACACCCCGGGAGCCAGTGGAAGAGTTCCCTGCTCCAGGCACCTGTGCTGGGTGGGCCCAGAACTGCTTGCTAGAGTGGCGCACACCCTGCTAGTGGTAGCAGAGGAGTTCTCCACTTCAGACACCCATGTTGGGCAGGCCCAGAACTGCTTTCTAAAGCTGCATGCAACCCACAAGGTCATGGTCAGGGAGTACACCGCTCTGGGTGGGCCCAGAACTGTTTGCTATAGCCAGGTGTGTCCTGCGGGTGCCAGTACAGGAGTTCCTGCTCCAGGCTCCCACACCAGGAGGGTCCAGATCGGCATGCTAGTACCGTGTGTGCACCCCATGGATGATAGCAGAGGAGTTCCCTGCTCCAGACACTTAGACACCAGTGCTGTGTGGGCCCTGAACTGCTTGCTAGAGCCACACACAACCCGCAAGGCCATGGTTGAGGAGTCTTCTGCTCCTGGTGGGCCCAGAACAGTTTGCTAGAGGCACGTATATCCTGCAGGTAGTGGCAGAGGAGTTTCTTGCTTCAGGCTCCCACACCGGAGGGCCCAGATCAGCTTGCTGGAGTCGATGTGGAGGAGAAAAGGGAAACTTCTACACTGCTGGTGGGAATGTAAACTAATACATTCCTTTTGGAAAGATGTCTGGAGAACACTTAGAGAACTAAAAATAGACCTGCCGTTTGACCCTGCAATTCCTTTATTAGGTATATACCCAGAAGACCAAAAATCACATTATAAAAAAGATATTTGTATCAGAATGTTTATTGCAGCCCAATTCATAATTCCCAGGTCATGGAAGAGCCCAAGTGCCCATCAATCCAAGAATGGTTCAATAAACTGTGGTACATGTACACTATGGAATACCATGCAACCATAGAAAAGAATCATGCTTTACATTCCTCATGTTCACATCGATGGAGCTAGAAAATGTTCTTCTTAGCAATGTATCAGAAGAATGGAAGAAAAAGCATCCAATGTATACACCCTTATTATGAAACTAATTTATAGCTTTCATATGAAAGCTATAACCTAATTATAGCCTAAGAAAATGGGGCGGTGGGA
Organism: Galagoides demidoff; assembly: GCA_963574575.1. Classification (NCBI taxonomy): domain Eukaryota; kingdom Metazoa; phylum Chordata; class Mammalia; order Primates; family Galagidae; genus Galagoides; species Galagoides demidoff. The sequence continues at coordinate 7,276 of CAUYQV010001413.1, read as the reverse complement.
GAGGATGGGAGATGGGTGGATGGGTGGAGGGAGGGTGATTGGAGGGATCACCTCTATGGTTTATCTTTCAAGGGTTTAAGTGAATTTTTCTAAAAGTAGAATATAAACATCAGAACATAATAACTAAGAAAATGACATGAAGGCTATGTTAACTAGTTTCATGAAAATATTTAAAATTGTATATGAAATCACCACACTGTACCCCATGATTGCATTAATGTACACAGCTATCATTTAATAAAGAAAAAATTAAAATTAAAATTAAAAAAAAAGAATGGAGGAAAAATTATCCAATGTACACAGACCTATTTTGAAACTAATTTATAGCTTTCATAGGAATGTTATAACCTATTTATAGCCTTAGAATATGGGGAGGGAGTGAGAGAGGGGAGGGGAAACGGTTGGATGGGTGGAGGGAGGGTGATTGGTGGGGTCACCTCTATGGTTTATATTACAAGGGTACAAGTGAATCTTTCTAAAAGCAGAGTATGAATGGCTTAACTCAATAACTAAGAAAATGACATGGAGGCTACATTAACCAGTTTGATGAGAGTATTTCAAAATATATATGAAAACACCATACTGTTCCCCATGATTGTACACAGCTATGATTTAATTAAAAAATTGTGATTAGTTCTAATAATTTCAAAACATTTCCTATTACCCTGTAATTATGAAGTCAAATTTAGGCTCCCAATACCTGTAAATCTCTAGAATAGCTACCAATTTAAATTGATGTCTCTGGGTCACAGTGACCAAAAGTCGGAGGTCAGAGCCATTTTAAATTTTCTTTCCAGACCTAGTGCAATCCAATACTACTTTGTGGAATGTACCAGGAGTCCTCAAACATTTTAAACAGGGAGCCAATTCACTATGCCTCAGACTGTTGGAAGGCCAGACTACGGGTCCTGGGTTGAGTTGCTTGTGAAGCAGGACAGGCAGCAGCCGCAAAAACACCCAGCGAGCCAGATAAATGTCCTCAGAGGGCTGAGGACCCTGACCCATGTGGCCCACAGGTCACAGTTTGAGGACAGCTGTTCTATACAGATATTATACAAGAAAGAACCATCTCAGAAGTCTACTTTATTGCAATGTAGGAACAAGGGAACTATTAGACTCCCCATCTCCCTATGCAAAATTATTTTCTGGGTAACCCATTTTTATTACTCATTAATGTTCCAGGTAGTCACTGGGCAATTACCCCTAGTAGGTGAAGTTATCCCTTGGAACAGGAACCCAACTTCTGTTCTTTCTCATGTTTATCATGTTCTACTTCTGTTGTGCCCCCTATGACCTGAAAAGATAGAGTAGGACCCCCCTTAAGTGCAATCAATCAGAAATTTATTGAATCTGCCAGGGGATTGCCTTGAGAGACAGTTCTGCCCTAGGAGAGGGCAAGTTGCCTTATCTATTTTTGTGCAAGCATACTACAGAATGAAAGGTGGCTGGTTAGGGGGGTTACAGCTTGGATAGTCATGGATACAGCAGTAGTTACAGTTATGTAACCATAATTAATACAGCTTTGGTTGACAATGGATATATCTCAAATCATAGTGGTTATAGTTATATAATCATGATTAATACAGCCTTGGTGGATTTCCACCATTGTTCGTCCACTGAGAAGTTGGGGGGGGTTGTGAAACTTGGGACTTCCTGTGCTTTGACTCTGGGGGGCATGGGAATGGGCTGGGAGAGCCCATAGGACAGGAGAATGGCCTGGAAGAGAGGGCAGAAGAAGAGGAGATGGTGGGGGAACAGGCGAGGGTGTGGGAAAGAGGGTTGGGAGTGCTTACAGCACTTCTTGCATCTGAGTAAATCTAGTGGGTCTGGTCTCTTTCTGGACTCAAAGGGCCTGTCATTCTTCCCTGGTTTCTGGTGCCTACATATATAAATTATTCCAGAGCTTGGTTATCCATATTTCCCTTCCTACCCTACCTGTTCTTCCACTTTCCTTCTTAGGCTGCAAATTTCAAGATTTAGATATAAGAGTAATTAACAGATTCTTCTGAGGCCTCCAGTTTTGTCTTTGTACTTCAACTCAACTTGTTTGTCACTGTGATACTAACTCAGATATTAATAAAAGATGGCTTAATTCATCCACATTCTGCTGTTTCACTTATAAGGGTGAGAAACACAAAAAGACCTGGCTGCTAATTTTTGGATTATTACTTGAAAGCCTATTGTTTGCTTTTTCCCTGTGATTCACTTACTTCACCATTAGATAGAAAAGTCATTTGATCAGGATTCCGGAGTGAAAACTCAGAACATAAGAGGGTGTAGTTTTCACCTTAGGACCCTCTGCCAATCTAATTCTGTCTGCTTCACTGGCCTTGCCTTCTTCCAATTGCTCCTCCTTCTGAAGTGTTCTATTTCTCTTTACTCCCCTGTCCTCCTCTTTCCTTCTCCAGTTTCTTTTCCTTCATCCTCCCTCCTCTGACTCCTCCTATTCTGCCTCCTTCTCTTCCTTTCTAAATTCTGCTTTGCTTCCAAGTTCCCCTACTCACTCCTCTTTCCCTGCTGTTTACAAACTTTTTAAATTTCTTCTACTTATTTCTTCCTGTCTTCATTTCTATCTTTCCTTTCTTTTCTTCTACTTCTCCTCCTTCTGCTCTATCCATATCTGCAAAAAGAATCACTCACTTTGGTCTTGCTGATCTGATATTTTAGTCTTTTTTAAAATTTCAGAATATTATAAGGTCAACATTATGTGACCAAAACGTTTTGGTCACATAATTTGCATTTGTATATTTTGGCTCAAATTTATAAGTGTGCTCTTCACCCAGAATGTGTGCATTATTGTGCCCATGTTTCATTCTTGTCAGTTTCCTCTCTTTTGTACCCATTAGATGTGAATTAACCTAACCCCTCCCCCAACCTACTTGATTTCTGTTGAGTTTATTACTTCTCTTTATGCACGAAAGTATTGGTCCACTAGTTCCACTGTATTGAGTACATGTGGTGTTTGTTCTATTTTTGTCATACTTCACTCAGAAAAATGGTCTCCAGTTCCATTCAGGTTTTTATAAAAGATACTAGTTCATCTTTTTTCTTGTTTCTTTTCCTTTTTTCTTTTCTTTTTTCTTTTTTTTTTTTTTTTTTTTTTTGTGGCTGAGCAATACCCCGTGGTATAATCCACTCATATATTGACGAACATTAGGATTGTTTCTACATCTTTGCAATTATGATTTGTGCTGCTATAAGCATTCAAGTGCCTTTATGATAAAATTGCCTTTTTTTTCCTTTGGGTGAAGTCCTATATCTGTATTCAAAAAGGAATCTGAATATCAGTCCTTCAAAAAAGGAATCAACACATGCATATAAATTATATAATATCTTTTACTAGTTTTAGTCAGTGAAGCAAATGCTAATGGATTTTAGAGTTTCAATATATGTATTGTGCTATATTTTGTTTCTACATGAATAATTTCCTGGCATCTGTTAGAGATGAAACATCTTTAGACATTCTTGCCAGTTAAATAAAGCAGTAGAAATGAGCAAGAGCTGCTTTATCTTTAAAGCTAAGCTGCTGTATCTTTAAAATTAAGAAAATATGGAAGGACTACAAAACTCACTGTGGATTATGTTTCCATGAATCTCTAGGTTTTAATAGATATTATTAAATAATAAAATATATTCACAGAAGAATCTCCTATTTTTGCTAAAAATAATGAATGGCAATAATCACCCAGAATAATTACAAAACTGAGATAAAATATCCACATACTATTTTTCCTAATTTTCTTTCTAAAACATAGCATTTCAGCATGAAATGTTGAGATACTTCTGAAAGATCCTAGCCTATTATCCTTCTGAAGAAGAATAAAAGCTAGATAAACAAATTACCAAAGGTCAGCAATATGATGGCACATTAACTAAGCATTTACACATTTTTCTTTTCCCCCATTTACGAATAATTACCAGAATTTAAGTATTTCCAGTTATGAGTACAAATTAAAATGATTTGTATAGTCAATAGATTCTATTGACAAAGTGTTGACTCAAAATTCAACTAAATGCACATTATTTATCCTCATAAAAGTTTTAAGCTGAAAGTAAAGAAAAATTATGATATCATCAATAACTCAAAATTACCACATGTGTTAGCAATTTTAAATAATTCAGTTAATTAGAGATTAAGCAAATCATCATCTAATAAGAAGTTGCTATACAACTAATGATAATTCAATTCTACTGGAATATTTAGTACTCTTCATTGCTTTTCTGGGAGGTTTCTAGGCTCCTCTGTTTTGAGTGTGTTATCAAAAATTCACATTTACAGAAATGTAATAAGAAAAGAATAAAGAGAAAGTAAGAAAAGATTTGTTGGCACACATATCCTCAGCTTCTCTGTTACTGACCACACTTTGTGACAGGAAGTGCTGCTGGGATAAGAGGACATGTGAGTCTCAATGAGAAAAGACTTGTTTGTGAATCCTGACCTCCATTTATTCACCATTTGTGTCAAAGTAAATTGATACTTAATTTTATCTAACACCAAAACAAGTCAAAAGACATGGATGTTCCAAACGTGATACACGTATGAAAGCCAGCATGATGGTGTGAATCACAGTGATGTTACAAATGGCTGCAAACCACCCCCTGGATCCAGGGAAAACATCTTAGCAACTGCTTTTCCTGTTACTTCTATTCATTTCTTTCTGCTTCTAGGAGTCTTTGCTTTCATTCTTGTCAGTTTCCTGTCTTTTTCGTTGTTGTCCAGTGTTCATAATTTCGAATTTTCTTCCTTCCTTTAACCCCCAACCTCTAAAGTTCAAAAAATGAGTATATCAACAAAATACCTTGTCTTAACTTGAAAAACAGATGATAGTAAAAACCTAGAAGTCATTCTGTAAAGTTTCTATCCACTTGTCCACAATTAAGAGCTGGAAGTATATAATCTTCCAAATATTCAATACATCAAATATTAATTTATTTCTCTATAGGTATATTCCAGGATGGATTTTAGTTTCTTTCCCAATGGGTCTATGGCCTTCAGATAGATTAGATAGATAGGTAGATAATAGATAAGTAAATAGATAAATAAATAAATAATTTTTTCTTTTTTTGTGGTCTTTTAAAAAATTTTTTATTAAATGATAGCTGTGTACATTAGTGTAATCATGGGGTACAATGTGGTGTTTTTATATGCAATTTGAAATATTTTCATCAAACTGGTTAACATAGCCTTTATGTCATTTTCTTAGTTATTGTGTTAAGACGTTTATATTCTGCTCTTAGAAATAGTCACTTGTAACCTTGTAAGATAAACCATAGAAGTGATCCCTCCAATCACCCTCCCTCCACCGATTCCCTCCCTTCCCCCCCCATATTCTTAGGCTATAATTAGGTTTTATCTTTTTTTCTACTGAGATGTATGAAACATAAATAATCACTTCTTCACAGAAATATGCTCTACATCTTGAATGTAATGAATGAAGCTATGCAGTATAATAGTCATTGATTTTTTTAGTGATATTGGATAATTTTATGCAGGAGACTTCTTATATTATTTCTTTATGATGCTATGAAAAATTCCTGACCATAATTCCTTAAATTTATGTTCTAAAATGTAGGTCTTTAAATATCCCCATCCTGATTGTTATTATTAAACTTACATCTATTTGAATTTGTTAACAATTAAGAATTAGATTAAAAATTAAATAAAAATTGTAAAAATAAATGAATTATTTAGCATTTTAATAAATATAAAATATGTTTGTGAGATCTCAATGAATTTAAATTTTGGTGCAGTATTAATATTTCCTACTATAATGCCTGTACTTTGGAATGTTTTAATCATCTCAGGTATTAGTATTTAAAAGTAGGGTACTTATACATTCCAGGCAATCTGTTAAAAAGTTTACATTCATTGTAACTAATTGCCATAGCAATCCTATGACATAGATCCTACTATTCCAATATATCTGAAAGATCTGAGTGTTTGTCAACTTAAGTAACTTAATCAAATTCACAGAATCATAACCAGTCTAATTCTATATGGCTCAAAACCTCTTCCCTCTTTGCCTTCCTGGTTTCACAAGTTATAACAACTTGATTGTGACTTAGATGTGATTTATCATTCCCAAATCAATCACTGAGAAGTAAAACGTAATCACTGTAATTTTCTTAGACTAGTTGTTCCTACAGGAGCAATTTTGCCTCCAATGTACATTTGGCAAATTTGAATAGGATAATCTAGGTGTCACAATTATGGGGGGCTGAGTGGTGGGTACTTTACTGTATCTAGTGAGTGGATACAGCGTACAAACCATCTCCTCCATAAAAAGGAATTATCTGGCCCACCATATCAATAGCAATGTTGTTGAAAAACCCTGATTAAGGGTTTCAATAAATGTCTAGTCCTACTTGTTTTATCTTATTTAAACACCCTTCCATACCATAATATATCCACAAGGCAGATTATATAAGAGAGAAACTATTAGGAAACAGGAGTCAAGGGACTGAATGAACAACTTCATGTATTCAATTTTCCAAAGATGAATATCAATTAACAAGATATCTTGTTTTCTGCTTTGCCATGTCAGAGATACCTATAACATGATAACCCATCTGATCTTTAATAAATTATACCCCAGGATATTAATTTCATGTAATTCTTATGTGTGGCACATTAAACTATTTCTAGCATTTGCAAGAATACCTGAAATATAAAATAGGTATGCTTGTCAAACAATTTTACAAATGTGTTTAATTAATAGAAAATATAATACAGATATCAGGCATTAAGTTTTTAGATTATGTTATAAGCCTTGCATATTCCAAGGTGCCCTCAGTATGAAAAGTCATTCAAATGAACTGTAAGCATTGAATTATTTGGGGGTGGAAGAAAAAATTATCAGAATTTAGAGTTTAATTCCTTTAATTTCAGCCTCCTGGAATTTCTTTAAAGTTCAATACACATATCACATCTAGAAAGCAGCTAGGAATTTCCTCAGTTCTATATCAGTCAAACGGGCATTGTTTTCCTTTCTTGGTGCTATTGCTTCCACATTGTTGCATTTGATTTGTGATCCCTTTGTCTCTTGTCATCCAAAAGGAAAAGTCCTGGCTCGACGCCTGTGGCTCAATCGGCTAAGGCGCCAGCCACGTACACCTAAGGTGGCGGGTTGGAATCCCCAGCCCAGGCCCGCCAAACAACAATGATGGCTGCAACCAAAAAATGGCCGGGCATTGTGGTGGGCACCTGTGGTCCCAGCTACTTGGGAGGCGGAGGCAGGAGACTCGCTTGAGCCCAGGAGTTGGAGGTTGCTATGAG
>CAUYQV010001404.1:0-11154 GCA_963574575.1 Galagoides demidoff | reverse complement strand
CAACCCATGGGCCCCCGCCTTATTGTGTTTTTTCCAAATATTTTTTTTAATATTTGTTGTCCCGGTACGGGGGGGTTTGCTTTTTGCTGTGGGCAACCACCCCATTTTCGGGGGGGGGGGGGTGGGGGGGGGGGGGGCGGGCGGCGGCCGGGGGCGGGTTCAAGCCTGGCTCCGGCTAAAACTTCGCAAAGAAAAAAATGTTGATGTCTAAATAATTTGTAAACTTCTATTATCTAAAACACAGCATTAATTTACCCCAGATATTATTAAATATGATACATAAGAGGCACTACTAGCTCTCAGAGTAAATCTTTTTTTTTTTTTTTTTTTGAGACAGTGCCTCAAGCTGTCATCCTGGGTAGAGTGCTATGGCATCACAGCTCACAGCAACCTCCAACTCCTGGACTCAAGTGTGTCTCCTGCCTCCGCTCCCCAAGTAGCTGGGACCCCAGGTGCCCGCCACAACACCTGGCTATTTTTTGGTTGCAGCCATCATTGTTGTTTGGTGGGCCCAGGATGGATTCGAACTCGCCAGCGCAGGTGTATGTGGCTGGCGCCTTAGCCACTTAAGCCACAGGTGCCAAGCCCCTCAGAGTAAATCTAAGAAAATCCATCTTCTCAACAGGATGCAGCAGCTCACACCAATAATCCTAGCACTCCAGAGGCTGAGGTGGGTGGATTGCCTGAGTTCAGGAGTTCAAGACTAGCCTGAGCAAGAGCAAGACTTTGTCTCTACCAAAAATAGAAAAACTGGTTTGGTGCCTATAGCACAGTGGTTACGGCTCTGGTCACATACACCCAGGCTGGTGTATTCAAACCCAGCCCAGCCAGCTAAACAACAATGACAACTGCAACAAAAAAAAATAACCAGGCATTGTGGTGGGCGCCTGTAGTCCCGGCTACTTAGGAGGCTGAGACAAGAGAATCCTTTAAGCCCAGGAGTTGGAGGCTCCTGTGAGCTGCAATGCCACAGCACTCTACCAAGAGTAACAAGGGAGGAAAGAAAGGGAGGGAGGGAAGCAGGAAGGCAGGCTGGGTGTTGTGCCGGATATCTGTAGCCCTAGCTACTTGAAGCAAGAGGATCACCTGAGCCCAAGAGTTGGAGGATGCTGTAAGATATGACAACAGGGCACTCTACCCAGGGCAATGGAGTGAAATTCTTTTCTCAAAAAAAAGAAAAAAACAAAACATATATATATATATAGATTTTTTTTTTTTTTTTAAAGACAGAACCTCAAGCTGTCCCCCTGGGTAGAGTGCCCTAGCATCACAGCTCACAGCAACCTCCAACTCCTGAGCTCGAGTGAGTCTCCTGCCTCTGCCTCCCAAGTAGCTGGGACCACAGGCGCCCGCCATAACGCCCAGCTATTTTTTTGGTTGCAGCCATCATTGTTGTTTGGCGGGCCCAGGCTGGATTCGAACCCGCCACCTTAGGTGTATGTGGCTGGCACCTTAGCCACCTGAGCCACAGGTGCCAAGCCAAAAATATATTTTTATATATAAAGGACTTGAGCATTTGTGGATTTTGGTATGTGCAGGGAGTCCTGCAATCAATCCCTCATGGATACTGAGGCACAACTGCACTGCCTTTGAAAAGTAACACTGAGGGTGGCACCTGTGGCTCAGTGAGGAGGGCGCCAGACCCCTATACCAAGGGTGGTGGGTTCTGGGCCCGGCCAAACTGCAACAAGAACAACAAAAAATAGCTGGGCATTGTGGTGGGCTCCTATGGTCCCAGCTACTTGGGAGACTGAGGAAAGAGAATCACCTAAACCCAAGAGCTGGAGGTTTCTGTGAGCTGTGACACCTAAGGGCAACAAAGTGGGACTCTGACTCAAAAAAAAAAAAAAAAGGAAAGAAAAGGAACACTGAAAGGAAGAAAATTACAGATACCTGAAAGTCGACAAATATAATGACCTAAACTACAAGGGTAAATTTGGTTGGCATGTGAGTATTATATAAGCAAGTGGTATTCCTTGTCCTCAAAATTTATGTGTAATATGACTTGAATGCCTTCAACATAAGCCATAGTCACACAGTAAATCTCCTACAACCAATTAAATTGCTCCACTAAAAATAACTATCTTTTAAAAAGTATATTCACATTTAGAAATAAATTCAATAAAGGCAAACAACAGTATCTTACTAATAGCCCCAATATTAAATTTGGAAACTAAGAATAAAACTTAGGATTCTATACTGGTTGATTTAACATACTGATTTTATATGTTAAAAAACAAAGCAAAAAAACATTTAATACAGAATTAAGCTGATTTTAAATAGAGCTACTTTATATGTACACTTAAGAAAAAGTATTTATGCTAAAAAAAATTACTAAATATATTTACATTATTCACTAGACTATCTCTGCTTTAGTGCCCATAACTCAGTGGTTAGGGCATTGCCCACATACACTGGGGCTGGAGGGTTCGAACCCGACATGGACCTACTAAACAACAATGACAACTACAACAACAAAAAATAGGCGGGCGTTGTGGCACATACCTGTAGTCCCAGCTATTTCAAAGGCTAAGGCAAGAGAATGGCTTAAGCCCAAGAGCTGGAAGTGGCTGTGAGCTGTGATGCCACAGCACTTTACCAAGGGCCACATAGTGAGACTCTGTCTTTAAAAAAAAAAAAAAGAGAGACTATTTCCAAAGCCATTTCAGGAAGTAGCACCCTATAAGCATTTAAGTTTCTAAATAAACGTACATAGAACATAGACTGGCTCAGCGCCTGTGGCTCAAGCGGCTAAGGCGCCAGCCACATGCACCCAAGGTGGTGGGTTTGAATTCCCAGCCCAGGCCCGCCAAACAACAATGATGACTGCAACCAAAAAATGGCAGGGCGTTGTGGCGCCTGTGGTCCCAGCTACTTGGGAGGCAGAGGAGTTGGAGGTTGCTATGAGCTGTGATGCCATGGCACTCTACCCAGGGGGATCGCTTGAGGCTCTGTCTCAAAAAAAAAAAAAAAAAAAAAAAGAATATAGCCTAAATTCTAAGCAGCTACATCAACTGTAGCTACATACAGCTAAGTAGGATTAGTGGTCACTGCTAGTAGACATGGTCAGCAACCGAGTGGATGTTAGTTCCACTTCATAATACAAAGAAAACTAGAGAAAATGACTTTTTTTTTTTTTTACATATATCAATGATTGCAATATTCTTTTGTGGGAATTTTCTGCTTTTTTGAGTTTGAGATGCTTATGATATATCCAAGTAGAATAGGCACTTGAGATACACATTATCAAAAGTTCAGGGAGGTCTTGGTCTAGAGTAGTTAAATCTCAAGTATCCCTGAAATCTGCCTACTTCTCTCTATTCTCACTATCATATCTATATTCCAGGTAAACACTACAAAGGTACCTCTTACACAAAAGGCTTGAATTTTGGAATGTTTGTTTATACATAATGAGATACCTTGGGGATGGGACCTAAAGTCTAAAACTGAAATCATTTGTTTTGCATATACTTTATACACATCATAACCTGAGGGTAATTTCTCCTCCTTGGGGAGGTTGAATTAACTGCATATGGTGCACCTACATTTTAACTGCAACCTGTCACGAGAGGTAAAGTATGGAATTTTACATTCATGGCATAATGTCAGTGCTCAGAAAGTCTCACATTTTGGATTTTCACATTAGGGATGCTCAACCCACATATATGAATGGAAACCCCTAAGTTATATTCTATACAACCATACACAGAAGCTTCTACATTATCTCCTTAAACTAAGTCTCCCTACATGTTTGCCTGACCTCTTAATCTGTCCTCTCTAACACAGCTAATGTGACCTTACATTACAGTTAGATACAGTATAAATCTGTCAATGTCCCTTTCCTATTTAATAGATCAAGGAGCGGCTCTGCACCTGTGGCTCAAACAGCTAAGGTGCCAGCCACATACACCTAAGGTGGCGGGTTCGAATCCAGCCCTGGCCAACAACAATGACGGCTGCAAAAAATAGCCAGGTGTTGTGGCAGGCGCCTGTAGTCCCAGCTCCTTGGGAGGCGGAGGCAGGAGAATCGCTTGAGCCCAGGAGTTGGAGGTTGCTGTGAGCTGTGATGCCACAAGCACTCCACCCAGGGCAACAGCTTGAGGCTCTATCTCAAAAAATAAAATAAAATAAAATAAAATAGTAGATCAAGGGGACCCTTAGGTCAAAATTCTTAAAATGATGTACAAGACCTTGCATGTTTTCAGCCACTGTCTAACCTCTCTGATCACATCTTTTGCCACCCTTTCCCTTGTTCTCTCCACTTCAGATGCATAAATAGGCCATGCTTTCTCCTCCCCCAGAGCCTTTACAAATGTTACTACTCCCTCTATCTGGAACACACTTCAGTTCATCTAACCCTGGCTAACCACTACTTATTAGTCATATCTCAGCTTAAAAATCTTAAAGACTATAGAGGAGCCCCAGTTCTAATCTTCTATGGTATCCTATACTTTTGATAACACAACACCTGAGATGGTTTAATAGGAATCCTTCCTGACTGAAAGCTCCATAAGTGGCAGAGCTGGTTGTCAGTTTTGTTTGCTACTCAAATACTATGTATCTGTTGTCTGTCAAATCTTGGTTCTAGCTCTGCTACTACATAACTTTGCCATCTGTAAATTGAGATGATTGAACTTTACTGCAGTACTCTAAATGATAATTGAAACTGAAATTCAAATATTGCCAGCTTTCTTGTATATACCCATATTATCTCTATGTATGTATATACTCCATAACACTCACACGTGTATGACTCACACACATGCGTATATTTCATACATACACAGAGAATTAAAGAGCTAGTACGTTCTTACATTTTAAAAAAACTCACTGAATATTTATTGATACCAGTCTTGTTTTAAGTTTCACATGTATTAACTCTTTTAACCTTCTAACAACCCTGTCAGGTAGTTCCTATCATTAGTGTCCATTTTATATGTGGAAACAGATACAGTGGTATTAAATGGCAAGCCCCAAACTAGAAGTATGACTCAGCATCTACATCCTTCATGCTCTTCTACTTAAAGTTAGTCTAAACTATACTAATCTTTCAAAAACTTCTTCTACATGCTTGCTTCTGCTATTCTATCAACCGTCTACCTTCCCTACCATCATTCAGTTAACACTCAAATATTTAAGACTGAATTTAATAACAATTCCTCTTTGTAATTTCCAGTACAACTACTTCTACTATGCTTTTTTCTTCTCTCCCACTATGCTCTGGTTGCATTTATATATGCTCTTTTGACTGTAATTATCTGTGTTAAAAGCTCAAAAGAAACAACAGACATGAAATCACTTCATAACCAGTAAAGTTCTAAACTTTAAATGGTACAATCAAAACCAAGTCAAAAGTAGTGTTAATGAGAGAAAGAGAACAGAAAACAATGGACTCAGGCCTGGCACAGTGGCTCACATCTGTAATCTTAGCACTCTGCAAGGCCAAGTCCGATGGATTGCCTAAACTCAGGAGTTTGAGACCAATCTGGGCAACAGTGAGACCCTCGTCTCTAAAAACAGCCAGGCATTGTGGCAGGCACCTATAGTCCCAGCCACTTGGGAGGCTGAGGCAAGAGGATCACTTGAGCCCATGAGTTAGAGATTGCTATCAGCTATGAGGTCACAGCACTCTATCAAGGGCAAACAAAGTGAGACTCTGTCTTAAAAAAAAAAAAAGAAAAGAAAAAAAAACAATGGACTCAACAACTCTAAAAAGAGTACAATTCTGCTTTAAATTGCTGCCCATAAGATTAGAAGTATAAAGGGAAGGTGGTGCCTGCGGCTCACTGGATAGGGCACCAGCCCCATATACCAAGGGTGGCAGGTTCAAACCTGGCCCCAGACAAACTGCAACAAAAAAAAATCGCTGGGTGTTTTCACAGGTGCCTGTAGTCCCAGCTACTCAGGAGGCTGAGGCAAAAGAATCGCCTACACCCAGGAGTTGGAGGTTGCTGTGAGCTGTGATTTCACAGCACTCGACAGGAGGTGATAAAGACACTGTCTCTTAAAAAAAAAAAAAAAGTACAGAGGGAAAATTATGCCCAAATCATACCACATTATTAACTTTGGTTCCAACTAAACAAAGGAGACAATTTAATCAGGCTATATGATATTAAAACGTTGAAGGATGAAATATGATACTCATTAAAATACATATTGAGGCCCAGCACCCATACAGTGGTTACGGTGCCAGCCACATACACTGAGGCTGCCAGGTTAGCCCCAGCTGTTTAGCGGGGGCCAGCTAAACAACAATGACAACTGCAACAAAAAGTAGCCAGGTGTTAGGGCAGACGCCTGTAGTCCCAGCTACTTGGGAGGCTGAGGCAAGAGAATCACTTGAGCCCAGGAGTTTGAAGTTGCTGTGAGCTGTGATACCATAGCACTCAACTGAGGGTGACACAGTAAGACTCTGTCACAAAAAAAACCATATTGAGCAACTTACCATTCAAGTACAGAATATTATATTTGATAATGATTTCCACTCTACTTTGTGATCTTTTCACTTCCTAAATTTCAGTTCTCTACCAAAGAGGTATCTGGAAAATACTATGACTGTGAAAGAAAACTTGAAATTTTAATTCTATATGAACAAGCTATTTTAAAGTAGTAATTGAAAGAAGCCCACAGGCTCAGCGCCTGTGGCTCAAGAGGCTAAGGCGCCAGCCACGTACACCTAAGGTGGTGGGTTCGAATCCCCAGCCTGGGCCCGCCAAACAACAATGATGGCTGCAACCAAAAAAAAATGGCCCGGCGTTGTGGCGGGCACCTGTGGTCCCAGCTACTTGGGAGGCGGAGGCAGGAGACTCGCTTCAGCCCAGGAGTTGGAGGTTGCTATGAGCTGTGATGCTATGGCACTCTACCCAGGGGGATAGCTTGAGGCTCCGTCTCAAAAAAAAAAAAAAAAGAAAAGAAAAAAGAAAGAAGCCCACAGTAAACCCATTTGTAGGAAGAACTATTACTGAAAAAGTTTATAAAAATAAACAGAGTAAGTCCTAGTCAATGTATTTAGGCAAGAGAAAGAAATAAAGGGCATCGAATTTGGAAAGGAATGAGTCAAATTATCATTGTTTACAGACAAAATGATCTTCACAGAAATAGAGAAAACAATCTCTAATTTTATATGGAACCACAAAAATCTCCAAATAGTTAAAGCAAATCCTGAGCAAAAAAGAACAAAGTGGAAGGAAAGGTCACCCTACTTCACTTCTAATTAAACAACAAAGCTATAGTAACCAAAACAGCATGGTACTGGCATAAACTCTAACACATAGACAAATGGATCAGAACAGAGAACCCAGCATAAGTCTCCATGTTTACAGCCAAATGATTTCTGACAAAGGTGCTCAGAACATACACCATGGAAAGAACAGTGTCTTTCATAAACAGTGCAATGAAAACAGGATATCCATATTCAGAAAAATGAAACTAGATCCTTCTCACTATACATCAAAATAATACCAAATGAAGTAAAAACTTAATAAGACCCGAAACTATGAAACCACTGAAAGCAAGCATTGGAAAAATGTTACATAACATTGGTCTGGACAAAGATTCTTGGATAAGACCTCAGAAACACAGGCAACAAAAGCAAAAATAGACAAATGAGATTATATCAAGCTATAAAGCTTTTGCACAGCAAAGAAAAACAATTAATTAACAACCTATACAGAGGGGGAAAATATCTGCAAACTACCCATCTAACACAAGAATTAATAACCAGAATACATATGAAACTCAACCCAATTAACAAAAAATAAAAATAAAAAACTTCCAAAAATCTTATTTTAAAATAGACCAAAGCCCTAAATAGATATTTCTCAAGAAAGGACATATAAATTGTCAATAGGTGTGTTAAAAAAAATGCTTAACATTATTAATCATCAGGGACATGCAAATCAACACCACAATGAGATATCATCTCATCCCACTTAGAATAATTTTTATCAAAAAACAATAAACCCCAGCAAGAATGCAGAGAAAGGGGAACACTTGTACACTGTTGGTGGGAATGTAGACTAGCAATTATAAAAAACAGTGTGCAGCTTCCTCAGAAAACTAAAAATAGAACTACCATATATGATGGTATATATCCAAAATAAAGGATATCAGTATACTGAAGAGATACCTGCACCCCCATGTTCACTGCACCACTATTCACAACAGCCAAAATATAGACCAACGTAAGTATCCATCAACAGATAAATGAATGAAGAAAATGTGGCATGTATATACATACACACAAAAAATGGAATATTATTCAGCCATAAAAAGAATGAAATCCTGTCATCTGCAGCAATGCGGATGAAACTAGAGGTCATTATGCTAAGTGAAATAAGCCAGACACAAAAAGACAAATTATCACACGTTCTCACTCATATGTGGAAGCTAAAAAAAAAACTGGCTCTTATGGAGGTAGAGAGTAAACAGCGGTTACCAGAAGCTGGGAAGGAAAGGGGGTAGAGGAGAGATGATGAAGACAAGTTGGTTAAGGGGTATAAAAAATACAGTTACAGACTTGGTGCCTGTAGCACAGTGATTATGGAGCCAGACACATACACAAAGTTGGCGGGTTTGAACATGGTCCAGGCCAGCTAAACAATGACAACTGCAACAAAAAAATAGCCACATGTTGGGGTGGGCACCTATAGTACCAGCTACTTGGGAGGCTTAGGCAAGAAAATCGCTTGAGCCCAAGAGTTTGAGGTCGCTGTGAGCTGTGATGCCACAGTACTCTCCCTAGGGTGACATAGTGAAACTCTATCTCAAAATAAATAAATAAATAAAATAAAAATACAGTTACAGAGACAAAATAAGGCTTAGTATTCAATAGTACAATAAGGAAAATAAAGTTAACAATAATCAATTGTGTCTTTCAGAATAGCTACAAGAATTGTAATGTTCCCAACACCAAGATTTGAGGTGACAGACATCTCAATTACTATGATTTGATCACTATACATTGTATATATACAGGTATCAAAATATCGCATGTACCCCTTATTGTAATGTGCATATTGTAATATGCACAACCATGATATAGCAATAAAAAAGGGAAAAAAATAGAATGAATTAAAGGTATTGATACACCATTGATAAACCTCCATTATGACTATAAATCCACCTCACTCAATCGCCAGCTACAGGGAAAAGTTAGTTCCCAGTCCCTCTGTGTTCCTACAATAGCTTTGATTCTATGTCTAGAAGGGCATGTCTCACACTGCAATTACTTACTTATGTGCATCTGATTCCTAACACATAATAAGCATTTGATATTTGTTAAATGAATATTTTTACCTTGTACAAATCATTTGTTTATTTTTATTTTTTGAGACATAATCTCATTCTGTTGCCACAGGCTAAAGTGCCATGGTGTCCGTCAGCCTAGCTCACAGCAACCTCAAATTCCTAGGTTCAACCAATCCTCCTGCCTCAGGCTCCAGAGTAGCTAGGACTACAGGCATCTGCCACATTGCCTGGCTAGTTTTTTCTATTTTTAGTAGAGACAGGGTCTTGCTCTGGCAGGCTGGTCTCAAACTCCTAGCTCAAGCTATCACTTGCCTCAGTCTCCCAGAGTGCTAGGATTATAGGTGTGAGCCATCAAGCCCAGCTAAATCATTTACATCTTCTTGTTCTAAACATCAAGAGAATACACGTTAAGCATTTTGCTTACTTAAGTCATCCTTCTCAAATTATCTTAAAATAAGGGAAAATCAACAAAGAAGTTGCCAAAATTCTAACCAATCAGTATCAAGCTATTAAACCCAGATCTTCACAACGGAAAAACAGCCCGAGGTGTACAGAGGGAATGTTAGCTTTTAAATACTGGAATGAGCTAGAGCATTAGATGTCACAGCTAATGATTAACACTCACAGAAAGATAATCCCATGACCCTTTCACATGTTTCCCAAAGGATCTTAATACATTTTTAAATGCTATGGCAACTAAGAAAAAAATTACAGGTGAAAATGTTAAGTTCAGAGCTTTCTGACATGCAAAATCCGCAGACAACATTAAGAGGTAAAGATTTCATACAAAATGAAAAAGTTAAGGCTTTGCCAAGATTTTAGGGAAAAAAGATACTCCCCAAATTAAAATTATCCTAGAGTGGAATATGGGAAGACAGCAGCTGTTGCGGCAGCGAATTTTGATTCTTTGTGAATCCTTTCATAAAAACAGAGCAACTAGAGAGCGAACCTCAAAACTCACAGGTAGCATTTACATCAAAACTATTTGACAAATCTCTCCACAAAATCCAAACTACAAAGGACTGAAACAAATCACCAATAGCAGCAGGCTTGTTTTCTCCCAACATGCTCAAGTGAGAAAAAGCAGACGGAAGCAGGAGTGTCCCAAGGACTTGAGAACAGAGGTACAGAAGAGCCAGCTGGTATTCGCTGGATTGCACTACAAGACAATTTGCTGAAGCTGAAACTACTCCAGTAGTGGGTAAGTACAAGAGGTTCACAGCAAGGCCTAGACTTGAAATCCTGAAATTCTTCCCAAGACAAAGCCCCATACTTATACTTAGGATAAAGTGTTGGGAATGAAAACAAAATGGAACAGGATACAGACAAGATGACGGAAACGAAATGTCCAGATAGAAGTGCCAAGGTAGACCAGAGCCAGGAAATCTCTGAAAGCCATCCCCCATAATTTTTCATGGTGCACAAAAACAACAGAAAAGAAATCCCTGAAGATAGAAGAGCTATATGAAACAAGCCTTCTCCTAGAAGTTCAGGAAAACCAATTCCATATAAAAAGTGAGTGGAAGCACTGTACCCCATCACTGCATTAATGTACACAGCTATGATTTAATAATAATAAAAAAAAAGCGAGTGAAAGTCTTGTAGTTGAATCCCAATGTTACAATTTAAAAAAAGAAAAAAATAAAGACTAGAATGACATCCCTACAAACATGGCTGAAAGAAATGCTCACAGAAGAGATAAAAATGAACTCCCATTTGAAAATTAACTTAAAAGAAAAACATGGCTCGGCGCCTGTGGCTCAATCGGCTAAGGCGCCAGCCACGTACACCTAAGGTGGCGGGTTCCAATCCCCAGCCCGGGCCCGCCAAACAACAATGATGGCTGCAACCAAAAAATGGCCGGGCGTTGTGGCGGGCACCTGTGGTCCCAGCTACTTGGGAGGC
>CAUYQV010001402.1:0-15382 GCA_963574575.1 Galagoides demidoff | reverse complement strand
TTCAATTAGAAATGGTAAAGATGAAATCACAACAGACCCCTCAGAAATTCAAGAAACCCTCCATGAATACTACAAGAAACTTTATTCTCAGAAATATGAAAACCTGAAGGAAATTGACCAATACTTGGAAGCACGCCACCTTCTAAGACTCAATCAGAACCAAGTGGAAATGTTGAACAGGCCCATATCAAGCTCTGAAATAGCAGCAACTATACAAAATCTCCCTAAAAAGAAAAGCCCGGGACCAGATGGCTTCATGTCAATTCTACCAAACTTTTAAAGAAGAGCTAATACCTATATTATTTAACCTTTTCCAAAATATAGAAAAATACAGAATATTACCCAAAACATTCTGTGAAGCAAACATCACCTTGATCCCCAAATCAGGTAAAGATCCACAAGAAAAGAAAATTATAGACCAATATCTCTGATGAATTTTTTTTTTTTGAGACGGAGCCTCAAGCTTTCCCCCTGGGTAGAGTGCCATGGCATCACAGCTCATAGCAACCTCCAACTCCTGGGCTCAAGTGAGTCTCCTGCCTCCACCTCCCAAGTAGCTGGGACCACAGGCACCCGCCACAATGCTTGGCCATTTTTTGGTTGCAGCCATCATTGTTGTTTGGCAGGCCGGGCTGGGGATTCGAACCCACCACCTTAGGGGTATGTGGCTGGCGCCTTAGCCGATTGAGCCACAGGCGCCGAGCCGATGTTTTCTTTTCTTATGAACTTTATAAATACGTTATGTACTGGATAGTTTTTCTTCCCTTTCTCTCTTTTTCTTTTTACTCTTTTAGTTGGTCTAAATTCAAGAAAAATCATATTTAATAGTCCCTGAGTTGTTTGTTTGGGTTCTCTTTATCTCAGCACTTGCTCCTCTTAATACTTACTTTCAAATACCTACTTATAAATAATATTTCTCTTATTCATCTCACTTAAATATCTTTCTTTCCAAAGAAAACAAATAACTTTCAAGGGAGAAAGTCCATGATACATTTAAATTATTTAAATCATATTGGACATTCTTCTCTTTTGCACAAAAGAAAAACTTTTTAATTAAATCATACACATAGATCATGTATACATTCTTGCATTTATGGGATGCAATGTGCTGATTTCATATAGAATTAGGAGTGTTTACATCACACTGGTTAATGTATACCTCATCTCGTTTACTTAATTACTGTGTTAAGACATTCAATAAAAACTTAAAAAAATAAAATATAAAATGTTTTTTCTCATTACCCTATACCTTTTCTTCAAATATTTATCACTTTCCCCTTGCATATTAAATTTTTTTTCTTTCTCTCAAAGAAATAAAAATTCTTAGGTCTCTTTCCTTGAAATTTAACTTTTTGCCTGATTAGTCAAAACCTACTTCTTTAAAGCAGTCCTTATTAATCTAAGTCAAAGATATTTTTAAGGGCAGAGCACGGTGGCTTGCGCCTGTAATACCAGCACTCTGGGAAGCCAAGGCAGGTGGATTGTCAGAGCTCAGGAGTTGGAGACCAGCCTGAATAAGAGTAAGACCCTATCTCTACTAAAAATAAAAAAAACTAGGGCAGCACCTGTGGTGCAAGAAGTAGGGCGCCGGCCCCATATGCCAGAGGTGGCGGGTTCAAAGCCAGCCCTGGCCAAAAACTGCAAAAAAATCCTAAAAAAATAGAAAAACTAGCCAACTAGTCAGGCCTTATGGAGTCCCAGCTACTTGAGAGGCTGAGGCAAGAGGATCACTTGAGGTCAAATGTTTGAGGTTGCTGTGAGCTATGACATCACGGCACTTTACCCAAGGTGACAGAAGGAGACTTTACAAAAAGATATTTTGAGGTAGCTATATTGTTTCACTGTATACTCTGATAAAATTTTAGTAATGTACAACATCACTGCATTCCGTAAATGCATTTCTATCATATATCTTCTTATTTAAAAACATAAATACAGATAGGGCACAAGTCATATAATCCATGATGCTGCCTCTGACAGGAAATATTAACTTATGGAGTAGGTATAAGTTATCTGAGGTAGGTTAGATATTTCTAAGTATGGAGAAAATCTTAAAATCATCTTTAAGGATATCATAATAAAATATTTTCAGAGCTTAAAAATTAAAACTCTTGAACTTTAAGAAATTACCAGAATTCTGCCTGTTAAAAACTAGTCCTTGTCTGAGTCCTACGGAAGCCCCAGAGGCCAAATTTCCAAAAGGCCAGGAAGACTGGAGTTGACCTATGGTACTTTGGTTAATGTATAAATGAAAGTAGGAAAAGAAACTTGCAGACTGCAATTTTAAAGTGCTTTTTAAATAACATACATAACTGAATTATCAACACACTATTGCTGTGTTGTATTTAGAACAAAGTGAAATAAGGGAAATTCAAATTCTGCATTCTTATTCAAAAGAAATACTGCCCTGGCTGTTTACAGAAGGAAGAGGCCTTTCTCAGACCTGATTAGGTTTTTGATTTATTAATCAGAATCTGCCCTGGAGATTCTGTTCAGGTGCTGAAATTATCTAGCCCAATTACAGTGTCAGAAAACTGTTAGTGGCCAATCAATGCCTGCGCAGAGGACAACAGCTGTCAGACAGCCCTTATCAAGAGCCTTATTCACCTTTGAATTTAGTTCATTGAAGGTACTTTCCAGAATCGCATTGAATTTCTGTTACTGCTTCTTTCCCTACAGAGTATTTGGAATGTTCACCCACACTGAAGACAGAGAGACTGTGTACGCCTGGTTTACATTTTCACACTGGCTTGTATATGCCAATAGTGCTGCGAACCCAATTATTTATAATTTTCTCAGTGGTGAGTTTCAGCTGTTTCTTCTATAAACCCAACCAAGGGTGAGGAATCAATAATTGGAAGGTTTCAAACATTCTTGAACTATAAGAAAAGTTTAGTTGCTATTCAGATTTTTTTTCCCCTGGCCCGATTGGTGTTGAGTATTTGTTTTTTCCTTTATGTGCTAAAATACATGTTATTTAACTCATCAGATAAAATCATCTAAGTTTATTTCTCCATAAAAATTGTTGAAATATGAGAAAAGCGTTGTGAGAAATCAATAATACAGAGTCTATGTGACATTCTTTAAACTTACAATTTACAAAGAAATAAAATAATTTAAACTGTTTGCCTTGCTGTATTATTCCTTAACCAAAATGTCTAGCTTGAGATTGAGTTGGAAACTATTCACTTTGGGATATTTTCCCATATTTACATTTCTCTTGGAATTGTCATTTCTTGGTTTATATCAAGAATTCTCTCTGACCACCAAAAATAATATTAACCAATAACCTAAATGACACACACACACACACACACGTCTATCTCTGTGAAGTCAACATAATTATAAAAATCCTTTATACAATCATTTTATGCTACCATTTTATTTATAGTTTGCCTATCTTCCTTTTAGAATTATGTTTTATGTTTTAATTAGCTACATCTTTACATTGTCTTCTTCTCCAACCCATCGGCTGTTCCTTTGCTATTTCTATCTTCAAGCATATGGTAATTTTATAAGGAAGAATAGCAATTCATTTTATTACATACTTAATAAATGATGTAAATCTTTCAACTTCATCTTTGGCCTTCTGACTGCATAGGTTGAAAAGGAAAAGGCAACCAATTCGATTTTTTAAAAATAACTTTGTCTTAAGAAACAAAGAAAAGATTGCACTACTATACCAAGACTCTAAGTCAGCACCAGCAGGTAAAACTGATAAAAAGAAGTTGTGATAAGAAGTGTTTGAAGCAGAAGCCACAAAACCAAGTCTGGTCCTGGTATGGGGCTTAAGGGTGAGTTAGGAGAGGTGACTGACAGTCCTAGAGAACTTGTTATGCACCTGCTATTGTGCTAGGTCCTTAAACGTCCATCTTCTCATTTATCTACTTAATAACTCAGTGGAGTCACTGAGGCTCAGAGGGAAAAAGACGATTCCTAGCAGTGTCATTTGCTCTTCTTAAGGTGATTGCTTCATCTTCATAGTTCTCTACTTTCTCATCAGTAATTTAAAAACCAGCCATGCGTTCTAAAGCTCCCCCCTTCTGTTTTTTTTTTTTGTTCTGCCTTATGTAGATTATAAAACTGCCTTATGTAGATTATAAAACTGAAACTGTTCTAGATATTTTAATATATTTTCCTGGATACTGTGTGGAATTAATTGTGTCAGTAGTGACATTTATACCTAAAATAGATTTTCTTGCTTTTGAAATAATTAAGAATCTACATTCTTAATGCATTCCTCTACTGATGGCTGCTTCTATTATAGTTTTATGGTAAAAGTCTATCTGTATTCACAAATACATGAGGACTGACTGTAGAGGAATAAACCAAACTCTAAACCTCACATGTGAAAAGTGGTCTCATTATTTTATGGAAATACATCATTGTTTCAAGAGTCTACCCAGCTTCCAATAAACTCAATTTCCTTTCTCTATGTTCCCCATCTTTGCAAAATATGACACCTCATCGTGAGTGTGGCTCAAGGGAGCAAGTCGGTTGGACCCTATTCACGACTTGTTGAAACAGTGACGCATAATTCCTTTTCCTTTCCTTCTCTCTGGTTTGCCAGGAAAATTTCGAGAGGAATTTAAAGCTGCATTTTCTTGCTGTTGCCTTGGAGTTCACCATCGCCAGGAGGATCGGCTTGCCAGGGGACGGACCAGCACAGAGAGCCGGAAGTCCCTGACCACCCAGATCAGCAATTTTGATAACATCTCAAAACTTTCAGAGCAGGTTGTGCTCACCAGCATAAGCACACTCCCAGCGGCCAATGGAGCGGGACCACTTCAAAACTGGTAGAATATTTATTCATATGACAAGATACCTGAGTAAAACTATTCTTTTTAAAATCACTGGAAAACAGAAATTTTATTATCCCAATGATCTGAAGCTAAAATTACTTGTAGATCCATTTTTTTTAAAAAAAAAAATCTATTGCTCTTTGGAAATAAAAAAAAAATCGTATTAAAATAATCTCTCAAGTTTTGATTTAAATGTGTTAGAAGTTTAACCTTCAACCGAATTTAATTCAGAGGATTTCACTTTAGGTTTCATGGGTGATAATTTTTGTCAATTAAATGTTTGAACATTTCTAATTCTTCTTATAAGTCCTTGTTATTTTGATCTCTCACATTCAAATTCTTCCCAATTATCTAAAGTAGCCCATTGATTTTCTTTGGCCTACTAAGAGAAGTGGCCATTGCAAACTTGATTGACAACACGCACATTAGTTGAGTTTATAGTTTTTTAAAAATCACAAAAGATTGTGGTTACAGGTGACATCTGAGAAAATATTTACATAGAAAATAGTAAAATAGCACATTATATTAGGTAATTCAAAATCTATCAGAACTACATGAAATATATACTATCAAACCCTATTTTTCCATGAATTTCATCACTCATTTACACAATTTTCTCAGGTTTCTAAATTGACCGTTGCTAACATTTTTCTCTCACCTATGGCCAGAAAGATTTTGAATTAAAATAAAAGTTTCTGAGTAACTGCTAAGACATAATAATTTCCATCTCTAAGGAAAGACTTTACCATTTAAGAATAAGAGAAAATCACATTATTTTATTCTCCTAACCAATAAAAATGATATAGACAGCCTTGACGGATCAAATTAAAAATTCACTACTGTGCTAAGTGCTAGGGAATGGGGGGTGGTGGGGGGTGGGAACATGCTTTCAAAGGAGCTGTAGTCTAGTGAGGGAAAGACGTAGACGAAGACCAAAGCAGTGAATGACTTGGGGTGGGGGGACAATTCCTGGGCATGGCAGAGCCACCAAGCACAATGGTCCTCTCTAGAACCTTGGAGGTATGACTACACTTTATTTCTTTCCCATTTAATTAGATAACAGTTAGTATCAGCAAGTTCCACCAGAGCCTGGGGCTGAGTCCCAGGTGGTTAGGAGAATCCAGAGAGTTACTCACAACTCACGAATGAATAAGACTATCACATATTTTGTCCAACTGGAAGATCTGGGAGTCAAAGCCTTGACTATTTTAAATTTGTTCCCCCCCAAAATTCCTCTGCTTCAAATATTCACTGTAAAATTAAGTTCAAAGTACTAGAGGTATTTATGAAAAGGATGTTTTTCCTCTCTTGCTATACCAGCAGGTGTTTTGGTTGTATTAAAAAAAAGATATGGAGCATGGTATTTAAAAGATTTTCACAGAAGATAGTTAATTTAGTCTTTCCAACTCATCAACCTCTGAGATAAATAATCCTGCCAAATTATCCACATTTTATTTTTTAAATCTTAGAATTTGAGATTTTGTTACCCTGTGCCTTGTCACTACACAAAGAGAAACTACCCTCTTATGCAAGATTTATTGAGATTATATTATTACATAGCAGCACTATATTGATGAAAGCAAAGTATTTTAACTCTCTCCTTTCTCCCCTTTGGACATTAGAGAACTTCTTATTTATGCTGCATGAAAGGAGAGTTGTAATTTTCAGATAGTCATGAAAGCACTTTAAATAGTGTGAGGATATCATCAAATAACATTGATATATGCCTTAATAGGAAAGTATTAGCTCAGAGTGAGAATAAATTCTTTAGACTTTAGTATGCTTAAGTCTTGTCATTTGAGGTGGGGGGAAGGGAGGGGAAAGAGAGAGAAAGAGTGGGACAGACAGACTGGCAGGGACAGTGGGAGGGAATGAGAAAGACTGACTTGGGCAGCCGTTATGACACATCAATCAGAAGTCAGAGTTCTTTGGCTCTAAATCAATGATTCTCAAAGAGCAGTTGCTGAACCATCAGCGTCAGCATCACCTGGGAGCTTAGCAGACATGCAGACTTCTATCCTGTCCCAATTTAACTAAGCAGAAATGTGGGGGTGGTGGTATTCAGGAATCTGTGTGTTAACAAGCTGTACAGGTGATTCTGAAGCGTCCTAAGCATTGAAAGCCACTGCTTTAAATGATACTACCTGACATCAGATTTTTAGCCTGTGTGAACTAAAGTCTCTTACTGCACAGGTTTCTACAACAGGGGCCACCATCATCAATACTGCCAACCTGTGGAGGTCTGGGAGAAGCAGCTGAGTGTTGATGTTGAACCTCACCACTGTCATCTCACTCAGAGAGACAATGGTTTACAAAGCCATTGCCACCGTGCTGTGAGCCAGGTGTGAAAGAAGACTGGGTTAAGGCACTGGTGTACTTCACGTCCACCTGGATGACCTGAGTTTTTAATTAAAACTTTCAACTCTCCCATTTTATTTACACTTGCTAAAGTTAAAATTCTGCAGAAGCAGACAGTTTCTGAGAATGATGATTGCCTGGAACGAAAACTGATAAACTAAAACCAGTAATTACAAGAAACTCTGGGAATGGAATAACAGACTGTACATAGCACTCCACGTGTGGAACAAGGACTCCTGAGCAGTCTGAATTTTGTATGATTACTACAATAGGACAAATGGTAAATAAGCAGGTGTTCCCAAAATCCTGCCAGTCATATGAAACAGTCAACTCCTTTCCTCATTATGTGCCAGTGACACCAATGCGAAGATGTCTTCGGAAAGTGTTGAGACTGTTTTATATTATGCATTGAACTACATGTTTCTCTCTCTCTCTCTCTCTCCTGTATTTCAAAGATTTAATGTAAGATCAATGTCACTGAAATTTTGTTATCAGCAGGGATGATGATATAATTCTATCTGATATTGCATCCACTTGAACCTAATTATTCCTGAATTTCTACAAAAACCATAGACACCTGGATGTTGAATTCATTCATTCTTGGAAAAAGATTACTCTGTTAGAAAAACCACTTCTATATTTTCCAAAGCTTGCAGAATTTATCAGGCATCAAATACCTGCTACAATTATTAATGAGTTAATTGCAAATGACAAGCTCAGTGATAATGAATTTCACCCCCGGGATACAATGTTTTAACAAAAATTAAGGTAAATACCTAGGTTTATAAAATGGAGTCTGGATATGCTTAAACTGGAAATACCAGAATGGCAAAAACCCAAAGGTGTTTAGGGACCCAAATTGTGAGGAGGGCTATTACTGTTTTAATACTAGTATAATAATAAAATGTACTTGATGTAAGTCATATTAGTAACTAACTGCATTTCAAAAAATTGGCTAGTCATTATAATTTAGAAAACCTTTCAATACCAGGAAATTTTACAACAGATGACTTTTCTACTTCCTACAAGTCACAAACTAAAAAAAGAGTAAATTCTAATAGGTTTTATTCAATTAGTTTTCAAATTGCATGTAGCAAATCACAGATTTTCTTTTAGAGACAATATATAGAGAAAGTAAGGTTAATTTAAGTCTGTGCTATTGCCTTCTGTACCACAGAAAATAAAGTGCCAAGGCATGACACACACTATTATTTCCCAAGTTCAAAGGGAATTGTTTTCTACACAACTACTGCTACTAAAGAGGGGGGCAACACCCCCCTCCACTTGCCACGTATTTCTATTCTCTTAAATTTTCATTATAATCTTTGGAGTTAGAATGTCCTTTAAGTTTTTCATGAAATGTATTTCTACAATTGTTATACCCCATGTGTGTAATGTTACATCAGTTGTTTAACAATTATCTTATCTCTTTCATGTTCTTTATGCCTGATTGTACTGTGTCTTCATAAAGAAATTTCTTTTCCAATCCAAAGTGATGACACACCTATCGCTGTAAAGGATGTGTATTATGTAGTTTTTAAGTAAAAAACCTATTGAGACTTCGATAATCACATTCACACTGCCCTCTCTTTTGTATGAAAAATCTTCTTCTTGTTGATTAGATGAGTTGGATATTCACTCTTAATTAGTGTCAAATATTTTCAGTTAGGGATTGAATTAAGCCCTCTGGGGCAGTACTTAATGATCAAAATATTTTCCCAATAAGTTTACATAACTAGAGATAATCATGATATAAAGTGTTTTTAATATTGTTTTTAAGAACAGGTACTACAATAAAGAAGGTTAACATCCACACAGAAATATTTCATAGAAGTTGTATAAACCCAGATACATATGTAGACAGGAAAGAATTCGAACTCTAGTTTACTTTGAGCTGAATGTGTGTGACTGTGGCAAGGAGAGCTGTGGTCAAGAAGCTTTGAGCAAGTGGTCCCTCGGTGGCTAGGATACAGTTTGGTTTTATACATTTGAAGGAGACAGGAATTACATGCAAAATAATCATTTAATACATGGAAGACTGACATTGGTTTGGCCCCACTTAAAAGCAGGACATCTAGAATCAGGGGTGGTGGCGTGCTTATGGGATACAGGTGGGTTTAGAAGATTCACTAATTTGTAACTAGTTAAAGAAATGAACCTTATCTAAAAGTCTGTACTGTTTTAAGTTATGATAAAGATGTCCATTAATTAGAGATAAGTTGCTGGATATTAATTGAAACTCATGTGATGTGTTAAGAAAATTGAAGAGTGAAGGCGTGATTCTAATATTTGTCTTATGTTTGGGGTGGAGGGCCCCAGTTCCCCAAACCCAGTTTACCTGGTTTGATTACTCCGCTGAGCTAGAGTTGAACTGAGGCACAACAATAACGGAAAGCTCAAGTCAATGTAAACTGCAAATAAAACTGGAGCCGCACAAGCAGTGTGGGCAGAAAGCCAAAGTAAGCTACACAAGGTTCGGGGTAGCAAAGAGAGATTTTATTTAGGAAGAACAAAGAGAAAGTTTAGAGTACTTCCAAAGGGAGGTGGAAGTGGGTCCCTCTCATGAAGGAGGAGCTCTCTTTCCACTGTGAACAAAATACCCGATATTCTGAGAGTCTTCAAAGTGTGTGCCTTCTTTTACTAAAATTAAACCGTACTTTGAGAACACCAATCCCCATTTCTAGCCATCATCAAACTGGCAGGTAACACCTGCATTCTCCTTGCTCACCAATTTTTCATGAGTAAAACCATTTCCCTGGTGAACCACTCTTTGTTACCGACATTGTCAGCCTCTTGGGTTCTCCTCACACACATTGGCACTGCCGGGGGTCGGGGTCCCAGTTCCTTGAACTTCATTGACTTGATTCAATCATTCTGCTAAGCTAGAAAGTTCCACCAAGGCAGAGCAGTAATTAAAAGCAGAAATGAATGGACACTGGAAATAAGCTGGAGCAACACGGGCAGTGTGAATAGGAAGTAAAAGTAACTTGTACAAGCTTCAGTGTAATAAAGAGAGACTTTATTTAGAAATAACAAAGAGAAAAGTTTAGAATACTTCCAAAGAAAGTTGGGAGTGGGTCCCTCTCATGGAGGAAAAGTGAGAGAGAGGAGACACACAGGCCTGCAGGGCATGAACACTCTCTCCATGTGAAATTGGTTCCAGATCTTTCATTGGCTTCTCTGTGCCTCCAGGCAATGTTGTCCTTTTCTGCTGGTCATTGATTGTCTCTTCATGTTGGTTAATGGTCACTAGGTTATTCCGTTCATCCTTATGGGCCCTCCCACTCACTGGTTCAATAGGCCAGGCTTCCCTCCCCTCCCCCTTGAATCCTCTTTCTTAGCGTCCCTTCTCAGGCACCTGCTTAAAGCAATACTGTCTAGGCCCTCGTCAGTGTGGAGGAGGCATCCAGGAATCCAGCTTCACACTTCCTTGGTTTCCTTGATATGAATGACTTTGATTCCAATTTTTCTCCCTCAAACTCTTATAGTTTTGTGTGGTGCAACTCATAGGCTGTACCTTGTACTTTTTAATCTCTTATGACAACATATCATCCACTGACACTCAAAATTCTAATAGTCTGTGTAACCAATGACTCCTTCTCCATCCTTTTCTCTCAGGCTTTTCTTTTCCCTACAACTTCCCTTTTCATCCCAAAAGCAACGACTGGATTTTTTTCCCATTAATTTTATCCTAGTCTATCTGTCCATCCCTGGATTTACCTCCTTCCTCACTCAGAGAAAAGCAAGACCATCAGATTCCATTGACTTATTACTAGATATTATTTACTTCCAATAAATGCTTACTTTTTCTCCTGAGGAAGATCATGACAGTATTCCCACAATAAAGAGCTCACTCTTTTATAGCACTGGAAGGAAATAGTTCAGGTGAGGTGTAAACATCTCACGGAGGTAGGTGCCAGGCCAGGCAAGCCAGTCACTCTTCCACTATTCAAGACTGTCCTCCTGACACTCCAGGTGGGAAGTCTGCCCTGATGCTACCAATAACACCTTATGCACTTATCTCTGCTATTATGAATCCATATGATTTTTTTCTCCTGTTTCAGAAGCTGTTCTGAACAGGATTTTATTATTTATAAATTTTTTTTTAAGATCAAGTATAGATGCCTTATTTTATTTCTCAAATCCTCTCCAACCCATACTTCCTAGGGTCCAATTTTCTCTTTTAACTGGGTATATGCGGGGGTAGGAATATTTTAAAATGTGCACTAGCAATTAAAAATTTAATTATTTATCTTTTTTTTAATTGCAAAGTACTCATTTCAAATTCATCTGCAGCAGGGACTCTTTTTGACTTTGTAAATTCTACCCAGGGTTTATCCCTTCCATTGAAAGCTATTAGAATAATAGAACTTAACTCACCAGACTCTGGCAGTTTGGAAGATAGAACTTCTCTTTACTTCGTTACTAAACAAGTAACATTTTTTCCTACTGTCAGAGGAACTTTCTTCATGTGCTCTGTCAAACATTCTAACTTTTTAGAATTGATTTAATTAAGGAAAAGATTTTTCATTAGAAAATTGTCTTTAAAAGGAATGCATCCCTTTGTGAAATTATATTCTGCCAATTCTAAAAGCCCACTTTTTTCCATGTGAAAATCTAGTGTAGGCCTTTAGCATGCATTATTCTAAGGAAACATCTATTTTTGCTTGTTTGTTTTGTCTTTCTGATATTATAGAACATGGTTGTCTAGATTCAGAAGGTACCTCATGGCTAACAACTCTTGTTGTAGAAAGGTATCACCTCCTTCTTACCTCTTGTTCATAAATTGTGTTCAGTTAAGACTTATTTTACAAATAAACAGAGTGGAGATCATAGCATTAAAAGGTTGAGAAAGACAAAATATTTCTCTCATTTCATTCACATTAATCTGTGATTCAAAAGTTAACTGCATTCTCTGTATTCTTGTAGGCCATTCTTCAGGCTTAACACTCATCAACTTGCATGCAGGTCAAACCAGCCTTGAATGCAACTTGTTCAGGAAACAGAAACCATTTTTCCTTTCTCTTTGTTTCTCAGAGTGTAGGTGAGCCTTGCTAGGGATGCTCATACTGGTTCCGAAGTTCAGTATTTTCTTAAGTGCCGGAATTTGTCAAGACGTTCATTTATAAAGATTTTCCAATGAGGTGAAACTTTAATGAGTCCTCTTCCTCCTTTAAATATTTGAAAATTTTAGTTTAATAAAATATTTAAATCTGATAGCTTTAAGATCCCCTTCTCTGCTATAGAACACACAATAGTAGTGAATATTTTACATACATATGAGATAATCATGTTGCCACCAGGGGTGCCCAGAATAGACCATTGAAACACTTTTTAAATACTGCCATCATAAAGAGCTTTAAATAAAATATATTCAATATAGAAGATCATTTTGTGTAGCTATACATCAATGAGACCAGCAACCAATATGTATGCGAATTGATGCCCCTAAAATTTTAGCTAGTAGAAATCATGGTCATCACTATAGTAAGGCATTATCCATTCATGTTGGTGTTTGTCATCCAACCAGATGATCTTGGAGGGTATATCAAACTCATGATACTTAAAACTGGGCACTGTACAAGTGTTTTCCTTGGATGTTTGACTATACCTTTTTTTACAAATTAATTAGCCATGACAAGGCTTTCCCTATAGGCACTACCAAACCATCCCTGTTTCACACACATTCCTCTGAGATTCTTGTTAAGAATGCAGATTCCTTGATACAACCTCCGATATACTGTTTCAGTTAGTCTGGGATGACAGCAAGGATTCCGAGTTAGCTGGTCTAGACTGACATTCCACCATTGCCTTACCACCTAGAATTCTAGGAGGTTGACCTTTCACTAACTGACTTAGTACAGAATCCATTATATTTTCAGTAGAATATCTATTGTCTACTGGTCTCTCTGCCCATTTATAACAAGTATTTCTTTGCTTGCTTCTGATAGAATGGGCACCATCTTAGTCAGGTCATCTTTATTTGGCTTTTTTTTTTTAATTTATATCTTATTTGGTTTCAACATTTAGGAAATTTGAATACCTATGAAACTAGGGGCTAAATTGTGTGGTTCCATTCTTTCTTTTGATAACATAGCTTCATTCGAAGCACTTGTTGAGATTCAAAGATATTCTCTCAGTTATAAAATGTTAACTAATACTTTCTATCAGAAAAGTTCTAAGCCAAAGGAAAACTCTTTCCACGACCTCCAGATGGTGTCACTTTGGATTTATCTATAAATAGATTTCCAAGGGGCCTTTCAGAAACTGACAGGAGGTAATTAGAAGAATTTATGGGACTTACTGCAGTTCTTTGCGTATCAAAACCTGTGACAGAAAATAACATTGTTGAAGAATATTTAGAATTAAGCAGTCTTTTTTTTCCTCTTGCTACTTTAAAATCCTTCCCATATGAACCCCAAGTGGAGCTGTGTCCTCTTATTGCCTTGTACATGAGCATGTATGCTTGTGTGTATGCCGTCACTTTGATCTGCTATTATTCTTCTTTAAGAACTGTTCTGAAAAAGATTATTAAAAACATGTCATCTGGCTGGGTGCCCATAGCTCAGTGGTTAGGGCACGAGCCACATGCTCCAGGGCTAGTGGATTCGAACCCAGCCCGGGGCCTGCTAAACAACAACCACAACAAAATCACCAGGCATTGTAGTGGGCGCCTATAATCCCAGCTACTAGGGAGGCTGAGGCAAGAGAATCACTTGAGCCCAAGAGTTTGACGTTGCTATGAGCTATGACACCAAGGCACTCTACTCACGATGACAAAGTGAGCCTCTGTCTGAGTTAAAAAAATGTTATTCTGTTTACTTAAAAGTATTAAGGACAATGTTTGTTGATTCTAAGCTTATATACAAAAATATATGCAAAGAAATATCTGCCTGGTACCAGTGTTACTTGTATTTTTTTGTTTCCTTCCACAATGTGCTATTTTTTTTTTCCAAATCATTCTCACTTCACCTCAGAAAAACACCCAATCACATGCTAGAAAAACGGGAGGCAGCTGTGTGACCTGCCCAGCCCCACCTTTGCAGAGATATAGGACATCATTGCAGACATTGTATATGCTAATCTCCATTTGCTTCACTTTACTGCTTTATTTTCCTTCTCTCTCTTTGCCTCCATTTCCTTCATTTTAATTTGCTAATTGCATTTTTCACTTAAATAATTTTGGAACAAATAAATATAAACAAAGCGTGTTAGAACACAAAAAACGATTGCACTTGGAAAAATTTGAAGAGATAAAATTTAAAGCAAAACTGAAAACAAGCCGCAGATACAATTAAAATTCTATCATTTTAGCAAATTATTTTTTTTTTTTTAAAACTTACTAACCTTTGTTATAGGGACAGGACTTGAACTTCAAAAATTTGTATAAGGAACAAAATGTAGATTTGGAATCCTTGTCTCCCAGACTGTGGCTTCTTTGGAAATGATTTTGCTGCCTACAAATTCCACTGAAGATTGGCCAAGTTGATTTTGCCCCTGGTACATCTGGAGAGTGACTATCCTTGCTTTAAGCATCTCAAGACTCCACAGATAAAATTTGCTAACCCTCTATACTACCTCACATCACATTAATAACTTTTAATTACAAATGTCTCCCAGGGAAGACTTCATTCAAATCCTAACAAACATTTCAGTTATGATTTTCGGGAGAATAAAAAAAAATTTTTTTTCAAGAAGTATATACTATTTTCCTTTCAAAATTATTAATTCAGTAACCTACTAGATAGCCTTTTTCAACCTTACAGTACCAGTTTTCTTCTCAGTTAATTATAGTTCTGGGCCTTTTGATTTTGCCATGTTTTTTGCTATTAGAATATACGTTCTTTGTAGGAAGAAACCATCATACATTGCTGAGATTTGTGCATCCAGCCCTGGGTCAAGCAAATTACCTCATAAAATGTGTGCCCTCAATAAACTTTTTTTTTTTTTTTTGAGACAAAGCCTCAAGCTGTCCCCCTGGGTAGAGTGCCATGGAATCTCAGCTCACAGCAACCTCCAACTCCTGGGCTCAAGTGAGTCTCCTGCCTCCACCTCCCAAGTAGCTGGGACCACAGGTGCCTGCCACAACGCCTGGCCATTTTTGGTTGCAGCTGTCATTGTTGTTTGGCGGCCTGGGCTGGATTCAAACACACCACCTTAGGTGTACGTGGCTGGCACCTTAGCCACTTGAGCCACAGGTGCTGAGCCATCACCAAATCATT
>CAUYQV010001399.1:0-26580 GCA_963574575.1 Galagoides demidoff | reverse complement strand
TTTTTTTTTTTTTTTTTGGCTCGGCGTCTTTGGCTCATGTGGCTAAGGTGACAGCCACATACACCTAAGGTGGTAGGTTCGAATCCAGCCTGGCCCACCAAACAACAATGCCAGCTGCAACCAAAAAATAGCCAGGCGTTGTGGTGGGCGCCTGTGGTCCCAGCTACTTGGGAGGCTGAGCCCAGGAGTTGGAGGTTGCTGTGAGCTTTGATGTCACAGCACTCTACCCAGGGGAACAGCTTGAGGCACTGTCTCAAAAAAAAAAAAAATTGTATTTTTTAATAGAAAAACTAGAAATATGTGATTTTTTTTTCTCTCTTAAACTTCTCCTTCCTTGGCTTTGTAATGGATATTAGTTATTTCCTAAATATAAAAATGATAGTTAATTAGTTTTTAAAATTCTGTAGAAAAAAAAATGTAAAAAGGAACTATAATTGCTATAATGCCAGTACTGTCAATATTTGGTAGATTGCTTTTCTTTTCTCTCCCTTCTGTTTCTTCCTTTCCTTTCTTTCTGTCTCTCATTTTAACAGATGTTGTAAGCATATAAATTTGCTTCAAATTAAAATTTGTAATGATTGCATGCTATTATATCATTTAGATATACTATAGTTAAATAATCTTTTATTGTTGAGAGTTTCCAATTTTGTAATTTTGAATCTTTTGATTCTTATTAATCTTTTAATAAGAATCTTTAGCTAACTTGTAATCATTATAATTAATTCATGATTCTTTGTCTTTTTTTGGTAATATAGATTATTTTCATCTAATGATTTTTTTAAAATACCCATACTGTTTCTGTTCTACATAATAACATTTTTGTTCTTCAAGATTTTATGCATGTTAAGTCAATTTTAAGCATTAAACAGTATCTACTAACTTGCCCATAGAAAATTTGGAATTTTTAATATTTTCTTTATTCTCTTTTCAAATTTTCACTTCCTTGTGACTATAATTTGGGGTTATTGACTCAAGTTAATATAAAATGGTTATTTTTTTAAATATGTGTTATTTTATTAAAGGTTCTTTTGGCATTTGCATTGATTTATGTTAGCAAAAAGTTGACTTTCCACTGTGGCTTTTGACATTCAAAATAATATAAAGCTAAAGATCAGCACTTTTATTCCTTTAAGGATAACTATTATTGTCATAGATATTTATGGGGTTTTTTTTCCCCTCTGTTTTCTAACAAAGGTATGTCTTGGATGTTACTCTGTTTTTATTAATGTTATCTGATACTCAATAAGATCTTTTAATCTACAGGGTAAGCTACTTAAGCACAGAAAAGCTACATTTTATTATTTCTTTAGTTTATAACTTTTGTATTGTTTTTTTCTTTCTAAGAGTCTTTTTCTGTGAGTTGATAGAATTTCTTCCCGTGTGTTGTGATTTTAAAAATAATAGAGGTATGTTTTCGCTACAGTAAGATCAATACTTAGAAAAGGGTTATCAGTAAAATCTCTTAGAATTAGTATAGATAGGATAAAGTAATTGGAATGCTTTTTTATGTAATTAATTTGTATTAAAAAATTGACAAAGTACATTTAAAGACTTTGAAGACCTTTACTCCTGAGTGGAACAAACACAGGCAATCTCTGGGTTACAGACAAAATAGGTTCTGTAGGTTTGTTCTTTGAATTCGTATGCAAGTTAGAACGGTTACATATACTCTTTTCATAAGTGCAAGTTGTTAAGTCGGATGTTTGTAAACCAGGGTCTGCCTATGTTGTCTAAGTAGGAAAATAATAAGAAATAGTCATTAGAGAATTGTAAAAAGAAAAAATTTCAATCTGGCTTAAACTAGAACTATTACTCAGTTCATGAACTAAGAATTAATGAGACATTATTTTGGACTTTTTGTATACTTGTGTCCTTGTATTTAATTTAATACATATTTTCTACTTATGTCAGTTCACTCGGTGAAATAGAAGATTCCCTCCCTCCTGGAAAAGCAGTGTTTTATACATGGGCTGATCCAGTGGGTTCTCGAAAGCTGAAGTGGAAGTGTGGAAAAAGCCAAGGAGAAGTAACACAAAAGGATGTAAGTATTGGGTTGATTATTATGGTGTTGGCAGCAGCCTTTTTTTTTTTTTAAAGTTTGTCGTTGTTTTCCTCAGCCTTACTAATTTGAAGGACTGTTGTGGCTATACTTCTAAAAAATTTCCAAAACTTTCTAAAAGTAGTATTCAAGCCTTAATCAAAAATTTTAAAAACTGAAAGTAGTATTGCTACTCATTATTTGCTTCTACTATGTTTTAAAGGTTAAACCTATGTTTAGAGAAGTCCTTTCAGCATTCGCTTCATCAACATATTCTCTCATTGACAATTGTATTAGGTAGATTTAGCTTCTGGAATGAGCACATAAGGATCGACTGAGTTAACTAAAAAGAATTTATTTCTGGGTGACAAGCTATGATGATGAAGTTACATATAAACATTTTGCAGTAACATTTTAAATAACTTTCAGAAATTATTTTGTTAATTTTTTTTTTGTCCTTCAAAATTCATCTTAATTTTGACCCTAAACTCGTGTCTTTTTTTTTTACTATTAGTTATTATTTCTTCCAGCCTATCAGTAGTCCAGGGGTTCTCATTCTCTTTTTAGTGGGGAAAATGAACATTTCATTATTGTATATTTTTGCTCTGTTTTTTAGGTGTTTTTTAAAATAAATCCCCTTTATCAAAGTAAAGCAGTTGCTTTCTATTCTTAGTTTGTTAGACTGTGTATGTGTTAGTCTAAAGATGTATAAGTGAATTAGTGTTGAATTTTTATTAAATGCTTTTTATTTTTATCTATTGAAAATGATTATATACTTTTGGATTTTATCTTATTTTAGGATGAATTGATTGATTTTTAAACATTGGGCCAATTTCTCATTTCTGGAATTGATTTGCAATTGACTTAAGACTTTTGCTGCATATTTATGAGAAAAATTGGCCTGTAATTTTCCTATCTTGTATGACCTTTCTGAGTTTTTATATGGCGGTAATATTGACTTCTTAAAATTTGGGGGAAGTACTTACAAATTTTCTCATTTTGTGGAAGAGTTTAGGTTTCTTCCTTGAATGTTTGTTAGAATTCACAAGTGAAGTCAAACCATTTTAGCCTTCTTTGTAGGAAGGCTATGTGTTTTTTGTTTTGTTTTTCAGAAAAACTATTGTTTTATTTCTTTTTTCCTTTTTTTTTGAAACAAAAGTCTCACTCCGTCTTTAGGCTAGAGTACAGTGATGTCATCATAGCTCACTGCTGCCTCAAACTGCTCTCCACTTGGCCTCTGAAAGTGCTGGGTTACAGGCATAAGCCATAGTACTCTGCCTGTTTTGTGTTTTGGTGATTTCATTTACATGTGTGTTTTTAGTTTCACCAATTTCTGCTCTAATCTATATTGTATTCTTTTATTTCATATTTCTTTGAGTTTAATTTGATGATTTTTTTTAAACTTTCGAGATGAAAACTATGTTAGTTTAGGCTGCCATAACAAAATACCACAGACTGGGTGGCTAAAGAACAAAAATCTATTTCTCAGAGTTTTGGAGGCTGAACATCTAAGATCAGAGTACTAGCTAGCATGGGCAGATTCTGGCTTGCAGATCACTGTCTTCCTTCTATGTTCTTACATGGCATGAGGGAACAAGGAACACAAGCTTTCTGGTATCTAATGACACTAATCTTCTTGGATCAGAACCCCACCCTCATGACCTTATGTAACCTTAATACTTCGATAAAGACTTCACAGTCACATTGAGAATTGGGGATTCAGCATAGAAATTTTAGGGAGGAACAGTTCAGTTCATAGCAAATACCTAAATCATTACTTAAAGTTACAAATTTCCCTTCAAAAACAGCATGATTTTTATCTTTTAGTTCAAAATATTTTCCAATTTTCATGGTTATTTTTTCCGTTTTGGTTTAATAGTTACTTAGGTTACATTGCCTGTTACTTTTTTAAGATGTGGAAATTTTATAATTATCTTTGTCAAAGTCTAGCTTAATTCTACTAGAACATATAATAATTCTAAGAACATATTCTGATTCAATCATTTGAAATTTATTGAGATTGACTTTGTGAGCCAGTATGTGGTCAATTTTAGTGGTTTCATAGATATATGAAAAGAATATATATTGTACAGCTTTTAGTTACAATGTTCTGTATGTGTAGTTTGTTCATTTGTTTATTGTTGTTTGAATCTGTCATTAATTTGTTGTTAGTTACTATGAAAGCTATGTTAAAAATCTCCCAATATAATCAAAGACTTATGCTTTTCTCCTTTTTATTCTAATTTTGACTTTTACACTTTTTGTAACTGTGCAATCAAGTGGTTACAAATTTAGAATTGTTATATCTTCTTGGTAGGGTGATCCTTTTATCAGTATAGAGATATTACAGTGTCCACCATAGTATCTTTTTAGGCCTAAACATTTATACTTTAAAAACTATTATATCATTAGCCACAGTTTGCACCTGCCTATTCAGAAAGAGACATGCCAAGAAACAAGCTAGCAGGGAGTGTCAGGCATTCCTCTTAAGTGGAAATGGATAGAACCGTCCCCATCACAGTGTAAGAGGTATTCTCTTTGCAAATGTGAGGAAACAAGATTCACATGGATGTGGTAAAAGCCACCCTAACTTTACAATATCAAATATTTCTTATAACAACCTGAAGGCACATACAAGCATCATCATACTAGCAGAACCTAAAGCTATAGCTTCCTACCATGTTACAACATGTATTCCTGTCTTAACGCCTGCTGTAAATTACTATGTATACCACCTATTAGTAATGTAAAGGCTTTAGAACTCTTTAATTCTGTTTATTCTCTTTCATTTAACATGCTGTTATTGTGTATTTTTTTATAAATAGATAATAATTTCCATAGGATGTATTATTGTTTTCACAGTAGCAATTTAAATTCACCCATATATTTCCTTTTCTTGCTCCTTCTCATTCCTTCCTGTATCTTTTTTTTGGGGTTCATAGTCTCTTCTCTTTAGCATTTTTTTAGGGTGAATTTATAGCTGACAAATTCTCTTATTTTTTTTTTTTTTGTTTTGTTTTTTGGTAGGTTATTTCTGTTGGATGTCAAACTTCAGGATTGGCACTTTTGTTTTTTCCTCTAATGTCTCATGATTTCTTCTTTTCATTACTCATTAGCCATTTTATTATGATGTTCGTAGGTATGGTTTTCTCTATATTCTTTATTTATTACACTTCTTAAAATAGTGACTTAAAGTTTTTGGTTTAGAAATTTCTCAGGCATTGTATCTTCAGATGTAGTTTGTGCTTGTTTACCTTCTTTAGGACTCCACAATTACATAAATGTTAGATTTTTACACAGTCTCTCTTAATGACATTAATGTGGTTCTAATATATTGCTTCATCTTTTTCTCTTCATCCTTTTTTCTGATCTGTCTTCCACGCTACATCTCTTGCTGTGTCTGATCTGGTCTTAAACTTATTCATTGAATTCTAATTTCAGTTACTGAAATTATCAGTTGTAGGATTTCTATTCTAGAAATTTTTGTTCCAGAATTCTGTATCTTACCATGTAATTCCTTGATGTATTAGTCATAGCTACTTTAAAACCAAGAGTACTCAGCTAGCTCAGTTAATAGAGCATG
Source organism: Galagoides demidoff (assembly GCA_963574575.1). NCBI lineage: Eukaryota > Metazoa > Chordata > Mammalia > Primates > Galagidae > Galagoides > Galagoides demidoff. The sequence continues at coordinate 20,959 of CAUYQV010001399.1, read as the reverse complement.
AGACTCTTAAAACCTACCTGACAATTCCATTATCTAGATTTCTTGTGGATGTTTTAATTTTTCTCTTTTTTTCTTAGTTTTCCCTCAGATCTGATCTTTGTGCATATTTATTTTTTGTTATGCTGTGGTATGTATGTGGTATGTGAAATTTTTTAGAGATAATTTAGGGCTCTGTATGATGTTCCTTTTGCTTCAGTCCATCTTGGATCACTTTCTTTTGCCACTGGTTAATTTCTTCTGTAGAATTTCCTTGAGTGAGTCTCTGTTGATGATGAGCTGTGATAATTTTTATTCTTCTGTAAGTATCTTTATTTTTGCATACTTTTCTTTGATGAAATCTTTTTGCTGAGTAAAGAATTCTGGGTCCAGAGTTAATTACTTTTAACATTTTGGTGACATTTTTCTTTTGTCTTCCAGTGATGCCATTGAGAAGTCCAGTTTGGATTCTTTTTTTTAAATTGCATTTAAGGGGAATACCTATAATTGGCTTAACTTTAATTGTTTATTCATGATTATTATTTATTCAGAAATATATTGTTTTAATATAAAAATCTTATTCATTTAATCTATTGATTAATACTTTTGTGTATTTATGACATGGTAATGAGTCAAAATTTATAAAGACAAATATGACATTCACTGCAAGATATTAGGAAGACTTTAGAATTATTAAGAAATAAGTTTGTTTTCTTCTTCCTCAATGTAGTTTTAGTACTATATATTTTATTATAGAAAGTATTATAACATAATTCCTAGATAATGATTTTATGGTATCAACTTCAATTTTTAATTTTTGTGGATTGTAACATGAATTCATACCATATATTAAGAGTTTTCTATCAATCCCCTGACCTCTCATCTAATGGAATATTCATTACCTAGAAATTTATGCCTAACTGTTAATTTTTAGAACTTGCTGTTTTTATATTGTTAAGATCTTAATAGCAGCACAGTATCATATAAGGGCTTCCTGCAGAATTAATTCCATGATGAATATCCATGCTTTGTAGAGTATGCATTTGAGATATCTTATTTTTTTCCCTATTTGATTCACCTCTATAAGGAAATATAAATTTTAGACTTAAACAATTTTTTTTTGACTTAAACAATTTTTAACACATGTCACATGTGGTAGTCTTAGAATAAAGCACAAAAAAATACTCTGTGTTAATGATAAGCCCACTGCTGTGTTAGATTTTATTAAAATGAAAACAGTTGACCTGTCTTCCTAATTAGTAATTTTATAATAGTAGTGGTAATAGGTAACAAACAGAAATTCATTTAGGAGCCACTAACCCTATGAAGTAGGTGCCATTATTATTCTCTTTGTGTAAATGTGGAATTTAGATTTCATGTTTCTCAGGACCAAACTCTAATTTTTTTTTTTTTTTGGTGGTTTTGTTTTAGGATATGATGACTCCTATAGATTTGGGGAAAAAGACCATTTATTTAGTGTCATTCTTTGAAGGCTTACAGCGCATTATTTTATTCACTGAAGATCCAAGGGTATTTAAAGTAACATATGAATCTGAGAAAGCAGAGTTAGCAGAGCAAGAAATTGTATTGGCATTGCAAGATGTTGGAATTTCTCTTGTCAACAATTACACAAAGCAAGAAGTAGCCTATATAGGCATTACAAGGTTAGATGCGTTCAGTTTCGGATAAAAGTAAATGATTAGTTCTTAATCATTACATAATAATTGTAAAATCTAAAATGACTTAGTTTAAATTTTGTGCTTTGATTATTCGTTGATACTAAGATAATGCGAATTTAAAAGTGGGTTTGAGATCTTTCTTGTCTTTCGAGATAAAAAGGTGAAAAATCAAACATGTAAATCCCTTATATTATTGATCCTCCTACTTTTTTAAAAAGTTATATTTATCCAGCTTATGAAAAGTATACTTTATTTGGCATGTCATAAGAAATGCTTAATTGTCCAATATCATCTACCACAGTATAGGATATACTATAGATTCTCCATAAATAGTTGTTGGAGGATTAAAGACAATCACTTTCTAATTTGGCTGTAGCACTTTAAGATTCTAATAAGGTAATATTACATTTATCATTACCCATATAAGACATTTCTCTATTATACCCTCGTTACCTCGTTATTCATATTTATAAACACACTTAAGTTGAAATTAATTTATATGTATTAGTACCTAATGTGAGAGTATTTCTTCTAATCTATATAACCGGTGTAATATAGTTTTAATTCTTTACTTGAGCTAAACTCTTGAATATATATGTTAGTATGTTAATCTACAAATCCTCTGACCTCTCATCAAATGGAATTAATGAACTTCAAAAATCTATTTTCTTAAAAATTTGTGTTCTCAAAAAATCTTAAGTTTTTGTTTAAATAAGAACAAAGAGATTTTAAGACTGTTAAACCTATTAAATGTTATCTCCTATGCTAAATGTTAATGCAAAAATGAGTAATATATGCTCTCTACTTTTCTTTTAAGGGAATATAAATTTTATAAAGAATAAATAAGTAGAATACTTAAACAACTTAAATACTTAAATGGAAGACTAAAGTAATTCCAGAATGTGGACAGATTGTTTTTATTCTGTATTTATTTTATTCTGTCTTCCCACAATTTGATTTCAATATAATTAGGTTTCTTCCTTTGACACTCACTCTACTATTTTGACCTCTCTGTCTCCTCAAATCCCCAGTCTGTGAGCTCACTGCCCTGCATCACATTTTGCTAAGAAAATTGAAGCAATCAAATGCAAACTTCCGCAGACTCACCTTAGCCCCCTAATATCACAACTTCCTACCAGCATTTGCACCTCCATCCTACACTGCCATATTTGCCCACGGTTGCAGTAGATATATCATACCTGCACCTGTTTAGATGTAGTTTTCTACTTTTGTGCTGCATTTTATTTCCTCTTACCTCCTTGAGCACAGCAGCCCTCTTGTTCCTCTCACCTAAGGTAACAACATCTGTCTCTCTACTGGACTCTTCCCCTCACCATTACTTCTCTCAACCTTAAGTTTGCTTGAGCCTACTTTCCTTGCTGTCTACTGCTCATTCCTTTACTCCTTAAATGGTTTCTATTCCAAACAGTTTAACATATTCACTATTCTCCATTTCCTTTTAATCCACTTTTTTAACCACTCCAGTTTTGCTTTCAATATACTATGAACCTGGTCTTAATGACAAGATTACCAGTGACCACTGTGTTACAAGGTCCAGTATAGAATTACCAGTTTTCACTTTAATTTGTAGCATCTAACACAGATCTTTCCTAAATGAAGTTTCCTTTTTTTTTTCTTTTTCTTTTTTTTGAGACAAGAGTCTCACTCTGTCATCCTGCATATACTACTGTGGCATCGTAGCTCACGGCAACCTCAAACTCTTGGGCTCAACTAATCCTCTTGCCTCAGCCTCCCAAGTAGCTGGACAGGCGCCTGCCACAATGCCCAGCTATTTTTAGAGACAGGGTCTCGCTCTTGCTCAGGCTGGTCTCGAACCCATGAGCTCAGGCAGTCCACCTGCTTCAGCCTCCCAAAATGCTGGGATTATAGGTATGAGCCACCGCACCCAACCTATGTGAAGTTTCTTTCACTTAACTTCCAGAATGCCTCCCTGTTCTAGTTTTTCTTCCTTTCTTAATACTCAGTCTCATTCATTATTTTTTCTTTGTACTGTTTATGTTGAGTGCCTTGAGGCATTTAGACCCTAGTCCCCTTCTCTTGTCTATTTCAGTTTTATGATTTCAAATACTACATATACATGGGTCATAATGACAGTTTTAAGATACACAGAAATCCAGAAATATAAAATCCATGCATATGGAAACAAGCCCTCCAAGCAATACCAGTAAATTAAGCAACTTGAAACTTACACAGGTGAATCAGGAGGGATGCGTTCGATTGTGTTTCTTAAAAGTGGAATAATGGACCATAACACAGTCTGTCCCAAAACCTTTGTAATGACCTGTGTATAACAAAAATTTTTCTGTCTCTCTCTCTCTTTCTCTCTCTCTCTCTCTATATATATATATATATGTGTGTGTGAAATATATGTATATATTATATATAATCTTTTGCCATCCTTGTCATCTGATCTCCCAACTCATATATCCAACTGCCTATGCAAAATCTTTGTTCAGATACTTAAGAGACTTCTTCACCTTCATATCTATAACACCAAAATTTAATTTCTTCCTTCTAAATCTTGCATTCCCATCAGAATTAATCACAACTAACTTCTTCTAGTTGCACAGACCAAAAACTTTGGAATTCTCTGATTCCTCTCTTTATCTGATGCCTCACATCTGGTCCATCAAGAAGTTCTGTGCTGCCTCTGTCTTCAGAATGCACATAGAATCTGACCACTTTTTTTTTTTTTTCTTAAGAGACAGAGTCTCACTTTCTCGCCCTTGGTAGAGTACGATGGCGTCACAGCTCACAGCAACCTCCAGCTCTTGGGCTTAGGCGATTCTCTTGCCTCAGCTTCCCCAGTAGCTGGGATTATAGGCGCCTGCCACAAGGCCCGACTGTTTTTTTTTTGTCATTGCAGTTTGGCTAGGGCTGGGTTTGAACCCACCACCCTTGGTATATGGGGCCAGCACCCTACTTACTGAGCCATAGGTGCTGCCCTTTTTTTTTTTTTTAAAGATAGGCTCTCACTCTGTTGCCCAGACTGGAGTGCAGTGGTATGAGTATAGCTCACTGCAGCATGAACTGCTGGGTTCATATTATCCTCTTGTCTCATATTATCCTCCCAGGTAGCTAAGACTACATGTGTGCATTACTAGACTGGCTAATTTTTTTAAATTTTCTGTAGAGAGATGGTCTTGCTGTGTTGCCCAAGCTAACATCACACTTCTGTGCTCCATCAGTCCACCCTTCTCAGCCTCCCAAAGTGCTGGGATTGTAAGTGTGGGCCACAATGTTCAGCCCTGACCATTTTATTATTATCTCTTAGTACCCTCATCGGAGTCATCACCATTTCTCAGCGGCTCACTAGTAAATTCCTAACAAGTGTCCCTTTTTTTCCTTGACCTGTTTTTTTCTTCCACCCCATCCCAACACACATTGTATTCTTAACTAAGTATAGGTCAGGTCAGTGGTTGTAATCTTTTTTAACCATTCCATGGTTCTTCATCTTACTCAGAACAAAATTCAGAATATTTACAATGGCCTACAATGCCCCCAGTATTTGATCTCCTCCCGTTTGTCTTACTTCATCTTCTGCTTTTCATGCCAGCCTCCTATTCTCCCTTATATACTATGGGTGTGTTCCTGCTTTAGGGTCTTTGCTACAGCTGATCCCCTTACCTGAAATGTTTATTCTCCTCTTCTCTGATAGCTGAACTCCCATCTCAGTAAGCCCCCTGTTGACAGTTATATTGTAGCCCGATGACTTTGCATATTCCAGTTCTCCAGATTCCTCTTACCCTGTCTACTTTTTCTTCTTTCGAAAGTATTTTCACCTTCTGTATCTTGAAATTTACTAATTTATTTTATAAATAAATATTTGCAAAGTATTTCTTGCCACTTCCCATCTACAATGAAGCTCCAGAATGGCAGAGTTGATCACTGATGTGTTCTTAACACCTAAAATAGTGCATGAATAGGAGATCAGTAAGTGTTAGTTGTCATGTTTTTAAACTTGGGATATGCTTCCTTGTAACTGAGACTATTGTAAAATTTTATTGAAGGTTTTGTAACTTATATAAAAACCAGTTAAAGTAAAAGTGTTGATGAATTACAACTATGATTTTTGCTTTTATATATATAAGTTCTGATGTCGTTTGGGAGACAAAGCACAAAAAGAAGGCAAGATGGAAGCCAATGAGTGTGAAGCACACAGAAAAGTTAGAGAAAGAATTTAAGGAATATACTGAATCTTCACCTTCAGATGATAAGATTATTGAGTTGGATGCTAACATTCCGGTAATTTTTTTATATTTAATACTTAAATATTTTAATATTTTTAAGTATCCCAGTAATATTTAAGTACTGATGTGAAGTTTGAATTTTTATTTATTGTAGTTCAGTGTACCACTGTTAATTTTAAGGAAAATATTGCTTCCTTAAAAAACAAATTGAACATAATTAATCCTACCATACATACTTTGTAGAAAATATATTGAAGGGGTATCAGGAAATCAAACTTTCTCTTAAGGTGCTAGATGGTAATGATTTGTTCTTTGGATAAATGAGAAAAAAATTTTTACTTATATATACTTTCTTTTTAAAAAAATCATACTTTTCTTTTTAAAATTTTAATACAGTAAACTTTAGTAAATTTGTATAAAAAGTGTTTATAGCCAAGATATAAAGGTTATATATATATATATTTATGTGAATTTTATGGATATGGAATATAAAGATCTGAATCTAAATGTAATCAAATATTTAGTCTATTTAATAAGTATTATCTTTAAGTGTTTTTTTTTTTTCTTTGAAACAGAGTCTCACTTTGTCACCCTCTGTAGAGTACCGTGGCGTCACAGCTCATAGCAACCTCCAGTCTTGGGCTTAGGCGAGTCTCTTGCCTCAGCCTCCCAAGTAGCTGGGATTACAGGGCCTGCCACAATGCCCAGCTATTTTTTTGTTGCAGTTTGGCCAGGACCGGGTTTGAACCCGCCACCCTCAGTATGTGGGGCTGGCGCCCTACCCACTGAACCACAGGCACTGCCCTGTTATTATTATCTTTAAGTTTTTTGGTATAAAATTCTAACCAATTGTGAATAGAAAGAAATTATTTTTTGTTGGGGGGGGATTTGTTTTTTAGGTTCGCTTCACACCTAGTGGTAACAACATGAAAATTCTGCTGCCAAATATGATAGCTTTACGAAGAAATTATCTTCCAGCACTAAATGTGGAATATAGCACATCTGCACATCAGTCATCATTTAGAATTCAGATTTACAGAATACAGGTAAGTCTTTCTGAAAATGCAGACAAAACTGTCTTCCAAAGGATATGGTAAAAAAAAAAACCAGCTATTTTCCCATGGTCTGTTTTTGGTACTTCTATTCCAGTGTTGGGCTAATTTTTTTTATTCCATTCCTTAAATCCTGTTATTCTAGTTAGGTTGTATAATGACATACTGATATACTGACTTGTTTTTTATTTTCTTAGATCCAAAATCAGATACATGGTGCTATATTTCCATTTGTGTTTTATCCTATTAAACCTCCAAAGTCAGTCACCATGGATTCAGGTTTGTTTTTATTTTTATATTGCCATAAAACCAGTTATATTAGCTATTTGGTTTATTTTACTATAAAAATCTAAAATGAAACCATCTTCATGTTTAATTTCTGTATTATCTTTGGAAAATTAAACTGCTTAAGACCAGTGAGTACTATACTCAACTGACTTCAGAAAAACAAACTTAAAGGGAATTCTGAAGATTAATTAGAAATATTTATTTAAATTTTTAAAAGTATTAATTTTAAAAACAGATTGCTATAATCCCTGATTTAAAAACCATTAAGACATTTGAATAAACACTAAGAAAGTTCAAATTCACACTGTTTTCTGATTGCAGAAATTGTCCTGTGTTCTCTAAATAAGAATAACTAGGCCATGCACTGTGGCTCACACCTGTAATGCTAGCACACTGGCAGGCCAAGGCGGGTGGATTACTTATGCTCAGGAGTCCAGACCAGCCTGAGGAGGAGTGAGATTCTGTCTTTACAAAAAATAGGAAAAACTAGTCCACCCCACAAAAAATAGGAAAAACTAGTCCCATGGGGTGGTACATGCCTGTATTACTTGGGAGGCTGAGGCAAGAGGGTGGCTTGAACCCCAGGGCAAGACACTCTACCCAGGGCAACAGAGTGAGACTCCATCTCAAAAAAAGAATAACAAGTTTTTTCTTATACTCATTTCTTTTCCCTTCTGCTTCCTCCTTGCTTGCCTACCCCTCGTCCCGGCACTTTTTCTTTTCTCCCTACTACCCTACTTCACTTCCCTCTCCTCTTGCTTTCTCACCCCACCCCCAGTCACTGCCTCTGAGCTATCTGGGGGTGTATTCTTTATAATCTGTTTGAAATCTCCTTGACCAGTATATGTACTTAAGCCCCTGCCCTGGAAGTCTGGCACAAGTCTTCAGATTCTGTTTTCATAAAGTTTCTCTGATGATTATAATTCATTCTTCTAGTTTAAAATCACTAATTTATAGAATTAGTTATCTTTGTAAAGTGACTGCAGATAATTAAAAAGACAATCCTGGAGTTTGAAATGAACATTGTAATAGATCTTGCCAATTTTAGTACCTTTTTTTTTTGAAAGTCTCACTTTGTTACCCTCTGTAGAGTGCTGTAAAGTCATAGCTCACAGTGAACTCAAACTCTTAGGCTCAAGAGATCTTCTTGCCTCAGCCTCCTGAGTAGCTGGGACTATAGGCACTGCCACAATGCTTGGTTACTTTTTAGAGATGGGGTCTCATTCTTGCTCAGGCTGGTCTTGAACTCCTAAGCTCAGGGGATCTACTCTCCTAAGCCTCCTAAAGTGCTAGGATTATAGGTGTGAGCCACTGTACTCAGCCCAATTTTAGTACTTTTTAACTGATACTCATCATTTAGTAAGTGATTTAATTTTCCATTGTGATATATATTAAATTACAAGAAAAAGATGCTTGTCTTTATGCCAGCATTGCATGGGGCTGAAGGAAAACATTTTTTAAAAGAAAGAAAATGCTTATCTTTTGCTTAAAGCATTATGGGAATAATTATGTTTATAACCTTAACAGCACCAAAGCCCTTTACAGATGTCAGTATTGTCATGAGGTCTGCAGGACATTCCCAGATATCACGTATTAAGTAAGTGTCTTCATACATTTCTTGTGTGTTTAATGTTTGGACTTACATGAATAAATTATTTCTACTTTTTAAAAATAAATTTTAGATAAGTTAAAATTTAAACATAAAACAAAATTATAAAGGTGAAAATTTATCGATTATCCGATAATCTTGGCAAGTCAGAAAACTCTGGATGAAATATATATTGGTATTTACAATAGTTTCTGAATTTTGTAGTGTTTTATTATTCTCCTTTATGTGTAGTTCTCACTTTTAAATTGTCTATAATCACTTATATTGTTTTAGAAAAAGGTAGAAAGTAATATTTAATATTTTCATATGCACTCACTATCCATTCTAAGGAATAGAACATGAACAGAAACATCCATCTATGTGATAATGCCTATTACATTTCTTTTAACCTTATCACTGAGATAAACTACCTTTATTTCCTTGCTTTTTACTTTCAATTTCAATTTTTTACTAAATTTAAAAATATATTTCAAGCTTTAAATAGACTTCTAAGGCTTGAGTGTTTCTAAATTCAGCTCTTTTATTTACCAGTTTCGTTGTATATAGCTATAGTTTATTCATTTTGTACATAGCTATAGTTTATTCATGATCATGGATTTATAATACTCTATGGTTGTATGTCACAGTTTACTTATCCATTTCCTCTCTGTGGCCATTTTTATATTTTGAGCTTGTTTCTATTATAAATAATATTGCCGTGATTTATTTACTCACCTAAAAAATCCTGTTTTAAAGTTCTAATATTTATCTAGTAACGTTCTCCTCATATTCTTAATGCAGCTACATTAATTTTTTTTTAATGTTTTCTACTTTGTAATACAGGTATTTCAAAGTGTTGATTCAAGAAATGGATCTAAGGTTAGACCTTGGGTTTGTCTATGCTTTAGCAGACCTTATGACAGAAGCTGAAGTGACTGAAAAAACAGAGGTAAGATTGAAAATAATCGTATTTGATGGGAAGAATTCAGGAAAGAGGAAAACTGTAAAAAATGAAATCATTATATATTTTTAAGGTACTTACTGGCTTTGTTCCATTTTTAAAATACAACCAAAAATTTTTATTCTTTCACTGGGGACAATGGCTCATGCCTGCAATCCTAGCACTCTGGGAGGCTAAGGCAGGTGGATTACCTGAGCTTAGGATTTGAGATCAGCCTCAGCAAGAGTGAGACCCTGTCTCTAAAAATAGTTGGGTACTGTGGCAGGTGCCTATAATCTCAGCTATGTTGGAGGCTGAGGCAAGAGGATCACTTGAGCCCAAGCATTTGAGGTTTCTGTGAGCTCTGACAGTACAGCACTCTACTGAGGGTGCCAAAGTGAGAGACTCTATCTCAGAAAATAAAAAAATTATTTTTTCTTTGTGAATACCTTGGTATAAATTATGTTTTCAAATGCTTGAAGGTAGAAACACAACAAGTAAAATTGCCTTGTTGAGGTAAGTTAGCAAATACAAAGAAGGGTTTAGGGCCAGTAGTAGGGAGAAAAGGATAATCACATCACATCACTTTTTTCATCTTTTATTTTCCTGGGTTACTTTTGCTTTGCTTTTGTTAATAATTTATAAATGCTGGGTATGACCAAGTTATATAATAAGAGAATGAATAAAGCAAATTAAAAGGTAGTATCTTCTTGGTGACAAGAAACTATAAAATCATAGTGATAGAGTAGATCAAATATACTCTCCTTTTTTTTTGCAGTTTTTGGCTGGGGCTGGGTTTGAAGCCATCACCTACGGTATATGGGGCCAGCGCCCTACTCCTTGAGCCACAGGCACCACCCCAAATATGGTCTCTTTTTTTACGTTTCCTCATAGAATAAATTCTTAATATAAGGAAAATTTTCATGGATGAAGACAAGATCAAGTTAATAGCACTTTATTGAAGGACAGTGTCCATACTGTACACTTTTTGCTAATTACAAGTATACAGTTCAGTAACTTCTAATACACAAAGTTGTGTAGCCATCACAATTATCTAATTCCAGAATATTTTCATCACCCTCACATAGAAATTGCTCTAATCTTATGTATTTGGTGATGTACCTTCTGCCTCTTTAAGTTTTCTATTCTGAACATTTCATGAAAATAGAATCCTAGACTAAGTAGTCTTTCATGAAGAACTTTTTTCCCTTGGTAGTTATTTTCATGGTTCATTCATACTGTGGTATATATCATTTCATTTTACGGTCAAGTAATATTCTATTATGTGGATAGACCACATTTTGTTTATCCATACATTAGTTAATGTACATTTAGATTGTTCCCATGTTTTGGCTGTCATGAATGATATTTTATGCCCAAGTTTTATGGGGACATACATTTTTATTTCTCTTGAATATATACCTAGGAATGGACTTATGCATCTATGTTTGATCATTTTAGAACTGCCAGACAGGTTTCCAAAGTAACTCCACCAGGGTATATGAGGGTTCTGATTTCTTCATATTATTATCAACACTTATTATTATTATTGGTCTTTGATTCAAGCCATTCTAATAGGTGTGAAATTGGTTTTCATTGCAATTTTGATTTGCGGTTATCTGGTGACTGAAGGTGTTGAGCATCTTTTGATGTGCTAATTGGCCATGTGTATGTCTTCTATGGAGAAATGGCCATTCAGATCCTTTGACTATTATTGAATGAGGTGTCTTTTTACATATAAAAGTTCTTTATATATTCTGGACATAAGTACTTTACCAGATATGATTTTCAAATATTTCCTCTCATTCTGTGTATTGTCTTTCTACTTTCTTGATGTTATCTTTTGAAGCCCAAACGTTTTTAATATTAATGAAATCCAGATAATTTTTTCTACTGTTCCTCATGTGTTTGGTGTCTTTCATTGAATCCACAGTCATGAATCCTTATGTTCTGAGAGTAGTTTTAAGTTTTACCTCTTAGAATTAGGTCTTGGACCCATTTTGAGTTCATTTTTATTTATGGTGTGAAGTGTAAGAGTCTGAATTATTCTTTTGCATGTAGCTCTCCACTTGTTCTAGTATCATTTCTTGAAAAGACTATTTATTATTCCTCATCAAGTATTCTTGGTACTCTTGTTGAAAATCAGTTAACAATACACACAGGGTTTTATTCTGTTGATCTGTGCTAACAGTTCTCAACCTGTGGGTCGCAACCCCTTTTAACTGTATTAAAGGTTCACGGCATTAGGAAGGTTGAGAACCACTGATCTATGCATTTATCTTTGTGTATACCACACTGTCTTAGTTATTGTTGCTAGTAGTTTTGAAATTGGGAAGTGTGAATCCTTCTATTTTGTTCTTTTTTCAAGATTGTTTGAGCTACTCTGAGTCCCTCGCAATTCCATATGTATTTTAGAAAGGAGTTCTAAAAGGGATTGCATTGAATGAAGAGATTAATTGGAGAGGTTTTGCCATCTTAACAGTATTCAGTCTTCAGGTCCTTGAACATGACCTGTTTCCTCATTTATATGGATCTTTAATTTCTTTTAAAAATGTTGCATGGTTTTCAGAGTATAAACTCTGCATTTTCTTTGTTAAATATTTTCTGAAGTAGTTTATTCTTATAGCATTATGAATGTAATTGTTTTTTAATTTCATTTTTGGATTGTTCATGCTGGTATACAGAAATAGAATTGATTTTTTTTTTTATACTCAGCAAAACCACTAATTATGGTTAGGCTATTCCCATAATGCTACAAGTGTATGATTATATTTAAAGAAATAAATATTTCCAAGAAAGCATTGATGTAACGATGTCATGGCATTTTAGAAGAAAATTTATAGTCACATGAAGAAAATAATGGTCTGATATCAATATTGCTCATGACTAGAAAGTACTGCCTCAGAAGGGAAATGAATAAACTGTTATGGAAGAATCTGGATATTATAGACGTGTTTCCACAATGTGTGAACTACTGGTTTAAATATCTCATGCAAATAGGTCCCCTCAGTTTTTAATATTTTGTATTCCTTTTATAGGTTGACCTTTTTCACAAAGATGTAGAAGCTTTTGAAGAAGAATATAAAACAGTTTCCTTCGAAGATCAATCGCAAGTCAGTCTCTATGAATATTTTCATATATCTCCTATCAAGGTATGGGAAAAATAAGTCATTTTTATTTTCCTTTATAATGTAGGTCAATAGCACATTAATCCACTTGGGAGGAATATAGCATTTAAGTTATGTTCTTTAGTAGTGTATGGAATCGTGGCTTTAAAATTACAAATATAAATAAATAACAGGAATAAGCCTCATAATAGTTTTTCACTATGTGGAACCATCTGCAGCACATCTTTATATGTTTATAATTTGGCCTAACATTATTTTGCTTTGATTTTTTTTTCATAAGCTCTTTGGTAACAATTTTCAAAATTTTGTGATGATATGCATATTAGTTTTAAATTAACTCAGAAAGTAATCTTGATTTAATAATTAAAGATTAAATGTAATGAAATCTAAGTTAGTTTTTAATGCAAAATGCCTGAGTTAATTAAAGAAAATTATTGCACAACCATATGTACAGAATGTGTATGCAATACAGTGCAAAAGAGCTTTTTAACTGGCTTCATCATACTGACTTAAATAGTTGAAACATACACTTTCGGAGGTACAGATGCTTTTCAGTTTACAGTGGTCAATATTCATTGTGTTGAAACTCTTGGAAGTTGAAGTGCATTTAATGCACCTATCGGACATTATAGCTTACCTTAAACATTCATGGAACATTTATATTAGCCCACATTTGGACAGAATCATCTAATATAAATATTCTAATAGAGTTAAAAAGAATTTTGAATCAAAATTCAAAGTACATTTTCTACTGAATGCATATTGCGTTCACACCATCATAAAGTTGAAAAATCCTAAGTTGAACCATCATTAAGATGAGGACTGTATGTGTTTGAGTTACTTTGAGCAGCTTCAGCTTCTAAACCAGTGGTTCTCAACCTTCCTAATGCCATGACCCTTTAATATAGTTCCCCATGTTGTGCTGACCGCCCCCAACCATAAAATTATTTTGTTGCTACTTTATAACTGTAATTTTGCTACTGTTATAAATTGTAATGTAAATTATCTGATATGCAGATGTATATCAGATGTATTTAGGCGGATGTATTTAGGCAACCCCTCCCACAGGTTGAAAACTACTGTTCTAGACTGTTAATGTTACTAGCAAATATGTAGAAACTACTATTTTCTTAGGTTTACCAGAAGAGTAGAATTGAACCAAATATCATATAATTTTAAACTGTTTTATTTAAAATTAATCATAGAGCTATGTTAGATTTTAAATTTCCTTTATGTTTCCACCTAATAATTTTGTTATCTATGATTTAGTGAATTTAAAATGAAACTGATTTTTAGAAAGAGTTTAAATTGTCAACATGAAAAAAGTACTTTTAAATATTGATCTTTTTTATCTCTTTAGTTGCATTTGAGTGTTTCACTGAGTTCGGGCAGAGAAGAAGCTAAAGATTCGCATAAGGATGAAGGACTGATTCCAGTTCATTCTTTAAATCTTTTGCTGAAAAGTATTGGTGCCACTCTTACAGATGTACAAGATGTAGTTTTTAAGTATGTTTAAAATTCAAATCTGTAAATTGATAAAAAGTCTATGCTATATTTGCCTAAAAATTTTATAGATAAAAAAGTGTGAATTATATTGCAGATCATTTGCAAAATGTGGTTTTTGCCTTTAAATAGAGTATAATCTAAACAACACCAAGTATATTACCTGATAATCCTTAATTACTAAATTATAGAGTAATTAGTAAATTAATTTCCTTGAAACAACATAACATAAACTCTTCAAGTTTGTGCATTTTAGAAGGTCTTTTTTACCTCCTTAGGAAGGACTCCTAAGATGTGTATGCTTCAAAAGTGTGGTGATTGAAAGATAAGGTTTGGAGCCAATTGGATCAATACTCTTCAAAGCACAGGCAACTAGAACAGAATGAATGAAATAATTGGGACAATGAAAGGATCAGTTTTAATATTATAGTCAAAAACTTATGTTTTAATATGAGTCATAATGTGAACTAATAGAGTATTTATCTAACTGAAGAGACTTAAAGTCTGGGTTAAGACTTCAGGATGCCAAATGCTGTAGATACTTTGTTCAGGTAGTATCTAGCACCAATTTTAAGTACAGTAGTAAGAATTACCTAGATAAGGTTAGATAAGTGTCAAATAAAAGAATATAGCTTTCATGACAGCAGGAATAGGATGAAATTTCTAATCTTGCTGCTGTTATATTCAGCAACAGGAACATAGAGCTTTTCAGCTAGTGCATCAGGTATATACCGTGAGTGGGTTATAAGTTAGCTGATGTTGACTCCTCAGCTCTCAGCCCCCAAAGCAGGGCCTGGCCGTTCTTGAGCAGCCTCTTCTGTTTGCCTCAGTGGGTTGAACATTTTCTTTGTGGGCCATGATAGGATAGAGTTGGGAAACACAGTCCTAGTGGTCCATCTTGAATTGGATCCAAGAGGTCTCTGAGTGCCCTAAATTATATGAAAATTATGTGTTTGTTGGTGACTTTTGTGGAGATGAGAACTATACCGTTTATCGGATTCATAGAGGATTCTTTGACTAGAATATATAGAGATCCATGTAAACAAGTAGATTTTCTGATCGACATGGGAAAATTAGAAAGATTTGAAGAAGAAATTCTAAAGAAACTAAAGCCACTCATTAATATGAAAAACACTTTCTTGCTCTATGCACATGCATACCCATACATGTATTTATATATTTTTTCAGGCTTGCGTTTTTTGAACTCAACTACCAGTTCCATACAACATCCGAACTGCAGTCCGAAGTAGTAAGACATTATTCAAAACAGGTTTGTTTAAGATTGTTTTACAAAAGAACGATGATATAGACTAATGAAGCCTTACGTGTCTGTATGTGCATAATGTTGAATTGTCACAGAGTAAAGAGCCTTTTTTTAAATTTTAAAGCATTTTTCTCCTCTCAGAATTATAGAAAGAAATTGAGTTCAACCACTATTTCAGTTTTTTTGTCGTTATATTTTTTATCCACTGACAGCAATTTTTCTGGATCTGCGTGGACTAGAAGTAAATCGTTAGTAAAATATTAACAAAGTGTTTTACCACATTTAGTTTAAAAATGGGTTCAAGGAACCACTGGAGCTAACCAGTGAAAACATTTTTTTTTAATTTAACTAGTTGTTGTGTTAGCTAGGTATATATTATTTTAATGGATTTTATTCTATCACTATAAAGACTCCTGTGTTTTATGATATAACTTGCCAGGGGATCTGAGATAGCTGTGATATAGCAGATAAATATTGAGCCTGACTCCAGGGATATGGATTTGAGTCTGTCTTTTGTTGTGTACCTACTGTGTGATTGTTGGGGTACCATTTGACCTGTATGTTTCTCCAGTTATCACCAAGTGATAATGGTAATAGCAACTGTCACAGATAATTATAAAAGTGAAAGTATTTTAAATATTCTAAGCTTTATGTGAATATAATATCATATTATTTCTAATACTATAATGTCAAATTACTTTTTAAAAACTAAGAATAGTGATTAATAAGTTGATAGTTAAGGTATTAAAATTGCTGTTAAAGGTCTTACCTAGAGAAAATTGGATATGTGTACTAAATAATCCGTAAGAATAAATTATGTCTAATTATACAAATTTATTAATGTTCATATTTTATTTTTAGGCCATTAAACAGATGTATGTACTCATTCTTGGACTTGATGTTTTGGGAAATCCCTTTGGCTTAATCAGAGAATTTTCTGAAGGTGTAGAAGCATTTTTTTATGAACCTTACCAGGTAAAATAGTTACACTTGCTTAATATCTCACACTGATACTTTCAAGGTAATACATTTCTATTATTAACTTGAGTTGTAGGTGTAAGTAGCTTTGGGGAGATACCCAAAAGGACCTTATTTAGCAGCAAATAAGGGTAATAGGTTTCCAGAGGGTTTGAGGGAAATTTTTACCTTTTCCCTCAAAATTTAAACTGAAGATTTTCTTAAGATACACTAAATTTCAAGTGTTCAGTTGGAAGGTCAAAGACTATAATAAAAGGAAGATTGCCAGGTACAGGCAGTCTTGTTTCACACAGTAGTATGGAACTATAAAAATAATCTTGCAAACTGACAGACACCATGCCAAGCAATCTTAGTAACCAGTGGGAAAAATTATGAATGTTTATATGTCCCTTAAAACTTACTGTCAAAAGGGGTGCCTGTGGCTCAAAGGAGTAAGGCACCAGCCCCATATGCCGGAGGTGGTGGGTTCAAACCCAGCCCTGGCCAAAAAAAAAAAAAAAAAACTTACTGTCAAAAAAATCTCTCTTGGCTCGGTGCCTGTAGCTCAGTGAATAGGGCATCAGCCACACAACACTGAGGCTGGCAGGTTCGAGCCCGGACCTGCTAAACAACAATGACAGCTACAACCAAAAGATAGCCAGGCGTTGTGGCAGGCGCCTATAGTCCCAGCTACTCGGGAGGCTGAGGCAAGAGAATTGCTTAAGCCCAAGAGTTTGAGGTTGCTGTGAGCTGTGACACCATGGCACTCTACCAAAGGGCAACACAGTGACACCCTTTCTCAATAAAAAAGAAAAAAATCTCTCATGCTTCCACTTACATATAAATGTATAGGACAATACCAAATAAATTAAAACTAACATATATTTTATATGCTGTAATTTAAAACATTAGAAACATTAAGGAATTTTAAAGTGTTTACTTTTATTAAAACTTGTTACAGTCACCTTTAAAAGTGACTTTAAATTAACTTATTAATTCTTTGGCCTTTTAGGGAGCCATCCAGGGTCCTGAAGAGTTTGTGGAAGGAATGGCACTAGGACTTAAGGCACTAGTTGGGGGAGCCGTTGGTAAGAAACGGAGTGTCCACCAAGAATTATTCTGCTGGAAAGTAACAGCTTGTTGCTTTTACTAAAGATACTGATAATTTCTTTTAGGTGGATTAGCTGGTGCTGCCTCCAAAATCACTGGTGCTATGGCTAAAGGGGTAGCAGCTATCACTATGGATGAAGACTACCAGCAGAAAAGAAGGGAAGCTATGAATAAGCAACCAGCTGGTTTTAGAGAAGGCATCACTCGTGGAGGAAAAGGCTTAGTTTCTGTAAGAAATTTCACAGGATTGTGAGCATTTTAGGAAATATCTTTTAAACCTATATTTTTTAAATAAGCCATTAAGCATATAACTCTTACTTTTAAAATTATTATTTAGATATTTTGAGAACTGTGGTTGTTGGCATATAAAATGTTAGTAGCTTCCAAAAACACCCTGTTTAAATAAAATTCTTAAGATAATATGTTGATTCTTATGGTATATAAAAAGCCACTCTTTGCTTGTTTTGTATAAGCAAGTTGTTTTAGGCTTCATAAGAAAGTATGATAAATTTTCAATTGTGCTTTCCTCTAGGGTTTTGTAAGTGGCATAACAGGAATTGTTACAAAGCCAATCAAAGGCAAGTATAGTGGTTCCTTTGGGTGGAATACGTTACCAAGTCTTTCATTAGTTGATTCTATTCTCATCTTGAGTCAGTAGTTTAAAACTTTATCTCTTTTCTTTCCAGGGGCTCAGAAAGAAGGAGCAGCTGGGTTCTTTAAAGGTGTAGGGAAAGGTCTAGTCGGAGCAGTAGCAAGGCCAACTGGAGGCATCATAGACATGGCCAGCAGTACTTTTCAAGGAATAAAAAGGTGAATTTTCTTTGTAATATATGAACAAAATGCTTAAGCCATGAGAAATGAAATATACCTATTGTTTGGCTATAGGCATTTAGTTATTATCTGAGTTTTATGCTGCTATAATATACCACAGACTGAGTAACTTATAATGAACATAAATTTACTGTCTCATGATTCTGAACACTAGAAATTCTTAAGATCTCGAGGCCACATCTGGCTAGGGGCTTCTTGCTTTATCATCCCATGGCAAAGGGACAAAGAGAGGACAAGAAAGAAAGGAAAGGGGACCAAACTTGTCCTTTTAGACAGACCCCACAGTGTATGAGCAGCACTAATCCATTCATAAGGACAGATGCTCGTGGCCTAAGTTATCTCTCAGTGGACCCTGCATGAAGGGGTGATGTTTCCAATATATGCTTTCAAGTGGACACATTTAAACCATAGCAGTTGTGAATACTACAGTATGGCAGATTGCATATAATCTTTTTAATTCCTTTTGATGTCACTTAAGTTGCTGTCATTGTTATTATTTCAACTTTATAGAGTTCTCCTTTATTATTCAGCAGGCTTTTCAGTTATCACAGTTGAAATATATTAATGTAAATGCATGTCAGTTACAAAATTAGCAAATATACTCATCTCCATTTTTGAGAAATAAAGGTAGTATTTCATATTCCTTAGTGCAAAATCAGTTTTTCATGCTTCCTTTATGCTCTTATTTTTTTTATAAAACTGGTATAGTAGTCCTCCTTATCCATAGGGGATTAAAATATGTTCCAAGTCCCCAGGTAGACACCTGAAACCACAGATAGTACTAACCCTTTATAGGCTATTTTTTTTTTTTTGAGACAGAGTGTCACTGTGTTGCCCTTTGGTAGAGTGCTGTGGCATCACAGCTCATAGCAACCTGAAACACTTGGGCTTAAGTGATTCTCTTGCTTCAGCCTCCTGAGTAGCTTACAGGCACCCGCCACAACATCTGGCTAATTTTTGTTGCATTTGTTATTTAGCAGGTCCAGGTCGGGCTTGAACCCTCCAGCTTCGATGTACATGGCCAGCGCCCTACTTACTGAGCTATGGGTGCTGAACCTCTGCTCTGTTTTTTCCCATACATACATATATACCGCTGATGAAATTTCATTTTAAATTAGACCAGTAAGAGATTAATAATAATAACTAATAATAAATTAGGACATTTATAACAATATGCTGTAGTAAAAGTAAAATAAGAATTACTTGAACACAAGCACTGTAATACCCCACCAGTCAGTCTGATAATGGAGGTGGCTACTAAATGACTAATGTCATACATTGACTAGTGCCATACAGTGTTTATGTGCTAGACAAAAGGAGATTCGTATCCCAGGAATGATGAAGAAGCAAGATGCCATGGGATTCTATCACATACTCAGAATGGCATGCAATTTAAAACTAATGAAATGTTTATTTTTGGAATTTCCCATTTAATGTTTTTGGACCGTGAGTGACTAAAATAGCAGACAGTAGAACCAAAGATAAAGGGAGACTACTATATCTATCCATTCCCTTTCCCTCTGTTTGTGCAAGTACTTTTAATACACATTTCTTTTTCCTCTAAATTAAATTTAGCTTAAGACTAAAATTTACTAGTTTTATTATTGTTACCTCTGTCCTAAAAATTTGGACAGATTTCACATACACCAGATGATGAAATTAATGCTAATGAGACCTAACTTATAAAGTTAAGTGGTGAATATCTTCCTAATCTTTTTCCTTGTATTTTCTCTTGCTTTCTACTCTGTAGGGATAAGTATTGTCATCTTATGAACTGTTCTTCTTGCTGGTTACCATATATATTAGGTGTTTCTGTTTGACATTTAGAATTAATATGGTGAGGAAGACATCAGTCTCCTTATCTATAATTTAGTTTCATAGCTATACTATGTTGAGTCATGATTCAAGAAGCTCAAAAATCAATGTAACATAAGGAGTTCAAGACATAAAGGCTTCTGCCAAAAGTTGCTAGAATTACCTTCTATTTATTTAAAACCCTCTGCCCCCTTACATTGCTTTTATTGATTGACAGCAAAATAAAACATAATTTAGAAGAATTCATAGAAACTAAGAATTATTAAAAATATACTTATAAAGGACATTGAAAACAAAAAGGAATGAGTTATAAGAATCAAAGGTGCAAATATAAACTGGTGGGTAAATCTAATTGAGCTATGTGAAAATAACATTGGAACCGAATTATTAAATGATAAAATACAATTTGGGAATGGAATATTTGGCATTAAGCATTCTAATGTCATATTATTTGTGAAGAGGATATACTTTTTTTTTTTTAATTTTATTGAATGTTAACTATGTACATTAATTCACTTATGGGGTACAGTGTGGGGTTTTCACATGCAATCTGAAATACTTCCATCAAACTGATCAACACAGCCTTCATGTCATTTTCTCAGTTATAGTTTTAAAAC
>CAUYQV010001396.1:0-43835 GCA_963574575.1 Galagoides demidoff | reverse complement strand
TGGTTTGTTTCAAAATGATGAAATATTTCTAACCATTTGTTCTCTATTGTGATTTTTGCTGATGCCCAAGATTTAACCTTTTCCTTATCAATATATGTTTTTAATAATGATACCTCGTAAGTCGTGTCACTTTCAAGGCCGGTGCTAGACTTTTTGTCACCACTATAAAATATAAATAATATGGTACTGTCTGATAAATTCATGAAATAAATAAATAAATTTCTTACCTAAATTATCTGAATAGCTGATTTGTTGACATCACTTGTTTAACTAGCACTAGCACGCAGTACCATGTATGTTGTCTGAGAGACAGTTACAAAATGTTTTCATCATTGCCAATGCCAAAAAATGCCATTGCTCATTAAGTCCAAATAATGGTGGTTGAATTCTAACAACTGATCAACAATGAGAACTTTGATAAGCAGTTCTCGATAATCAGTTCTCAACAATTATTTGTTATTATTAAAGCTGAACATTATAAAATTAACAAAAATAATATAAACTCATATCCTGGTAAAATAGCCACATGGCAGCCAAAAACCATCTATTCCCTTCCTGTTCTCCTGCCGTTCCCTAGCTTGTCATGCATTCTTTCCAAAAATTGGGACTTTTTTAAAACACTGCAGGATGTGGGACAAATTATTAAAAATTGGGACTGTCCTGCCAAAAGTAGGATGTCTGGTCACCTTACAGAAGGACAGGCAGCACCTAAGGTCCCTGCAGGGGCATGTGGCAGCTGTCAGTGGACGCACTGTCGAGGGTGATGAGACCCCCCATCTCCCCTGCCATTCTCCCCCCACACCTGAGAACCAGGGTGGAGAGAAGGGGGGGCAGCAGACGACCTCCTTGGCCCCTCTCTGCTGCTGTGGGACCTTATGGTCCACCTGAGCTGGGGTGGGTAGGGGTTTTAAGCTGGAGAGAAGACTGGACTGGGGTGGGGGGAGGGAGAGACCCCAGCACCCCAGCACAGGTGTGAAGACAGCTGCCCCCTCCTCCAGGCTCAGCCAGGAGAATGGCGGCACCTCTCTCCCTCCGGCCTGCACTGGGTGCCATGTGACCCTGGGACCCAGGAGCCACGGTGTCAGCTGATGGCTCAGCCTCTAGTGCAGGGGTCCTCAAACTTTTTAAACAGGGGGCCCAGCTCACTGTCCCTCAGACCGTCGGAGGGCCAGACTGCAGGCCCCCTGGGATGAGTTGGCTGGACAGGCAGTGGTGGCAAAAACAACTGGCAGGCCAGATAAATGTCCTAGGAGGGCCGCATGCGGCCCGCAGGCCAAGTTTGAGGATGCTTGCTAGTGCATGGAAGCCCCTGGGAGTTCACCCACTGCCCGGGGCAGCTTTCCCCGTCTACACTGAGGCCCCCAATGCACTTGCAGCCGTGAGAGCTCCCTGAGAACCTCCTTGCCACCCAGAGGTGGGGCAGTGCCAAGCACCAGCGCCTGGCTCTCTGCTCAGCGTCCCTCTGCTGTCCCATCATTTGTCCCAGGCCCCTGGAAGTCTTGCTCACATCCAGGTGAGGATGCTGTGGAACTCTACTGAGCTTCTGTCTCTGGGCAAGCACTGGTCAGTGGGAGAGGAAGGTCACTGGTCACCCCTCCTCCCCAGCTGGGTCGTCCTTAGAGCCCATCTGTGCGCCACCCAGGGTTCCGCCTACTGTGCTGACACCCAGGTCAGTCAGGGGCTCCCCCGTGCTGGTTCTCCCTCCTGCTCCTGTGTCCTGTCCTTGGGGATTCTGTGGCCAGGGTGTGACAGCTCTGAGCTTTGCCTCGGGCTCTGCCTTCTGGAACCCAGTTTAGACTGTGCCTCTTGCCCTTTAAGATTCCGTGGAGAGGGGGCAGGGCTCCACGCCTGAAGCCTGTGTCTGGGTTCCTTGCTGACCCACAGGTCCTGCCCTTCACCTGGTCACTAGCAGGTGTGGGGACCCCAGGAGGGCAGAGGTGGGGGCTGGGACTGTCGCATTTTGCCCTCTGTGAGCTTTCTTTTCACCTGGAATCTTTATTGCCTACTTACAAAGTCAACTCACTCTTCATAATTTTCACAAAGTAGCACAATTAAAACAAAACAGATTTCAGAACCAGAAAAGCTGAAATGGAATCCCTGCTTCCCTGCATACTTGCTGTGCTGCCTGGGACAAGCTGCTTGGCCTCTTTGAGGAGGTAACACCTACTACCTGCCTGCTGCTGTGCAGCTGTGAGGACTGATGGTGGGTAAAATGTCCACAGCCCCGGGCGGGACCCTGGTGGCATCCTGTGGTCGTTATTGGTGTCGGGCGTCAAAATGTCCAGCCAGAAGCAGATGGGCTAAGTGTGAGCACTGGGTTGTTCCCTGTGTCCTTGAAGAACATGAAAGTGTGGGTGCAGCAGGACCTA
Source organism: Galagoides demidoff (assembly GCA_963574575.1). NCBI lineage: Eukaryota > Metazoa > Chordata > Mammalia > Primates > Galagidae > Galagoides > Galagoides demidoff. Next base: position 41,466 of record CAUYQV010001396.1, on the reverse strand, counting down.
TGGGTCATTTCTCCTGAACAGCAGCAGCGTGTGCGGCCAGCCGGGCCTCCCTGTCCAGAAGCGTGTTACTGTGCTGGAGCCCTGGTGAGGACTCCCTGCACTTAGCGGCCTCCCATGGAGTCCCCCCTGCCAGCTCCTCCTGATTCTCCACCAGCCACTCTTGCCTGCTGGGGAGGAAGGCAGTGAAGTTGTAAAATTTGCTTTTTGGAAAATAAGAATTATGGGGAATGACATTAATTTAAAAGCTTTTAAGGAGCCAATTCACCTGTAAAAGCGCTCCCCAGGTGAGAGCCTTCCTGTGCGGAAAACAGCCTGGTCTTTAAAAGGATTTTAATTAATGTTGCTAAGAAACACACTGATGGCATTTAAGTCTGGCGCTAAAGAGCAAAGGTACCAGCCAAGAGTTTTATGATGTGGAGCCAGTTTTCTTAAAGGCAGTTGAAATAATATTCCCAAGCACTTAGCTTCACTCCTCAGCTTCAGTCACAGCCAAGAATAAGTGCTGCAATCCTCAGTGGCCTCACCCTGACCCTCAGGGTAGAACAGAATGTTGGTGGCTTCTGCCAGGACCTGCCAGGTTGAATTTTGGAGGCATTCACAGGACGGGGCCCCTTCTCACCTTCTGCTGCTTACACACCTCACTCGGTGGCAGCCAGCTCTCTGCAGACTGCCTGGCACACAGAGACCTGCACTTCCACTGGACTGTCCTTGAGCAAAAGAGGACCTGGAAGAAGGTGGGGGCCTGGGCCCTGGACACTGAGCTCAGACCTGCAGGCCGTAGGGTCACCCCAGCCGGAGACATATGGGCACCACGTGACTCCTAGTACAGCCAGATAGCTGGGTCTCCATGGAAAACACCTCTCATGTCCTGGGGATGGGTCAGGACAGGACAGAGGAGGGTATAGGAGATTAATAGCAGGTGAAAGAGGGTTGCAGCAAGGTAATGGGGACAAGCAACTAGAAGCAAGTCTTGCAAGGCAGGCAGAGCTGCTGAGCCGACACCTTTATTTATTTATTTATTTATTTGCAGTTTTTGGCTGGGGCTGGGTTTGAACCCACCACCTCTGGTATATGAGGCTGGCACCCTACTCCTTGAGCCACAGGCACTGCCCAAGAGCTGGCAGCTTTAGAGGGAGTTAATGAAACGGGGGCTGCAGTGTGTTGAAGGGTGTCCCCAAAAGATGTGTCCACTCAGAACCTTGGAGTGTGGCCTTATTGGGGAGGGCCTTTGAAGATTTAATTAGGGTAAGGATCTTGGGATGAGATGGTCCCGATTAGGGTGGGCCCTAAGTTCCAAGACAGTTGTCCTTCTAAGAGTCAGAAAGGGATACACAGTGACACAGAGAAGACCACATGAGGACAGAAGCAGATTGGAGTAATGTGGCTGCAAAGCCAAGGAACTCGGGAGTGTTGATCGATGATTGACATTTGGACAGATTTTCCTTTTTAATCTCAAAACATGGAAGTTCTGACGGTGCCTTTTTCCTGGGCAGTGGAGCCCCCTTCTCACTCTGTCCCAGGTTAGTGCCTCAGGTGTCTGAGGGGACCCCTACCACCAGGCTGGAGCTCACCTGAAGACCATGTGGGGGGCTTTCTGGTGCTGGCTAGAAGGAGAAGTGAGGAGAGAACACAGGCCACCCATCCAGGGCCACCTCCCTTCACGCACACCTCTTGATTTCCATGCTAGGCAATGTCGGCTTCCTGGAATCCTGTCTCTGGTTCTGTCCTTTGTCACTGCTCCCCTTCTCGGGAACATCACTCATGTGTCAATGCCAGGCAGTGGTTACCCTCACTCACTTCCTTAGTCGATCCACTCTCTTGGAAGGGTTTAACCCTCTTCTCCTTTCTTTCTCATACTCTTTATCTGTTCTTCAGTCTCACCTGACATCCTCACTTCTTATCTGAAAGTCCTCATTAACAATAAAGGTTCCTTGTCATCCACTTTGCAAATCCCCTGTGTCTACACCCAGGTTTGCTGTCTCCTGCCTGCGGCAGGATGCACCTCTGCCCCAAGCACAAGCCCTAGTTTCAAACACCCCTCGCCTGCCCAGGACTTGGCTCCCCAGTTACTCTCCTCTACACCATCAAGTTCTTGTCTCTGCTAGATCTTGCTGATTGCCCTGAGACGCTGTGCTGTGATACTACGTGTCCTTAAACACACTTTATCTCAGTCCCACACCCTCCTGTAGCCCTGGCCCTATTCTCTGTCCCTTTAGTGACCCTTCTTGAAAGTGTTGCTGATCTGCTCCCTCTTCTGCTTCTTCTTTTTCTTTTCTTTTCTTTTTTCTTTCTTTCTTTCTTTTTTTTTAAGACAGAGGCTCACAGCAACCTCAAACTCTTGGGCTGAAGCAATTCTCTTGCCTCAGCCTTCCTAGTACCTGGGACTACAGAAATGTACCACAATGCCTGGCTTGTTTTAGAGACGAGGTCTTCCTAAAGACCCGAGCTCAGGATGGTTTCAAAGTCATGAGCTCAAGCAATTCGCCTGCCTGGGCCTCCCAGAGTGCTGGCCTTGCAGGTGAGCCACTGCGCCTGGCCACGATCCCTCTCCTTTTCACTCCCTCACCTCCCACTTGTTCCTCAGTCCACTCCGGTTGGTTTTCACAGCCTTGGTGCCACTAAAGCTGCTATTAAGGTCATCAAAGATCTCCCTGCCAGCATACGGAAAGTTCTCAGTCTTCATCCCACTCACCCTTCCAGCATCTCTGGTCACAGCGTTTCCTAGAACACCTTTCCATCTTTGCTTCCAGGATACCTATTCCCCGTTTTCCCTCCCCTCACTGCCATCTCCTTCCTAGTCTCTGCAGGAAGAGACTGCCCAACACATCCACTGGGTTGGGCACATCCACTGCCCAGCCTCTAAAGTCTGGGCTTCCTGAGCTCATCTGTTGGCCCCTTATCCTCTGTAGCTACACCCACTGGGAGACCTCATCCAATCCACAGTGTTATATAGCATTAGTGCAATGATGACTCCTTACAGTGACCTGCTCCCCTGAACTCCAAACTCATATATCTAAATTATCTACTGAACATCTCAACTCGATGTCTAATTTGTATCTTGAATTTAAAATATCCAACCCTGAATGCTTGGTTTCCAGGTGGAGGAGTACATCTCCATCACCATCTTATTGGTGCTAGACCCTATTCTCTCCCTAGTGGTCCAACCACACCACCAATCAGCTGGTGCTCAGGCCTAAGATCTTGGAGTCAGTGGGGACTCCTCTTTCCTCTCACACCCATAGTTTTAATTACTTGCTGCTGTGCAACAAACTAGCTCAAAACTTAGTTGTGTAAAGCTTAGCAACCATTAATCATGTCTTGGACTCTGTGAGTGACTGGGCTCAGCTGGGTGGTTCTTCAGTGCCATGTGGTTTTGGTTAGAGTTATGGTCATCTGGAGGTTCAATTTTGCTGGAATCTCCAGGATGGCTCACCCTCATGGCTTTTAGCCAGAAGCTTAGCTGGAACCACACCAATCAGAGTTCCTTGGTGGTCCTCCATGTGGCTTTACCTCCACGTGGATTGGTTTATTTATGGGTGGAGTGGCAAGGACTATGGAGCCATCTTTAATCCAGTATAGGCTTCTCCATGCTCTCAAATTATTTACATTCATCTTATAAGCAAAGTACTTGAATCATATCCCATTGTTGCATCAGATACAGGCTTGGGGTCCAAGATCTCATTTCTAAATCAGGCCTAGATATGGGTGGGACTCCTTGGTTGAAGTTCATTGGTTGCTGCTCTGTTACATCAGTAAATTATAAAAATGATGCTCACTGTATGTAAGCAACAATCAGGATTTATTTTTCTCCCATAATTCTTTGGAGTGACTGGGCTAAGCTGGATGGTTGTTCTGTTCCACTTAGTGTGGTGTGGTCGTAGCTCTGAAGGCTGGTAGTTGGTGTTGGCTGGAAGTTCAGCAAGGGCTCTCAACTAGAGTTCCCTGGTTCTCCTCTAAGTTGCCTTTCCATAAGAATCTGGGTTCTCCTATCTTGGTGGCCGAATTCCAAGAGGCAGTGTTTTTCCAAGAACAAAGGTGAAAGCTGAAAATCTTAGGGCAACTTTGAAATCTATACTTAATGTCTCTTTCATCAAATTTTATTGGCAAAAACATGGAGCCAGTCTAGCTTCATAGGGAAGGGACTTCATCACTTTGATGGAAGAAATGAAAAATAATTTTGTAGCCATCTTTAATTCATTGATTACTGATCTGTCAGTCCATCTTATCACTTTTATATTCAAAACATATATTTAATTTTGATATTTTTATGTGTTTCTAGTACATCCACCTGTCAGCCTGATCCAAATCCACCACATCTAAATTAGACCATTGCAATGGCTCCCAACTGTTCTCTCTGCCTCTCCTGGGTCTCCTTACATAATCTCCTCACTGCACACACATCTGAGAATTGGCTGGGACTCTAACAGCCTCACTGAGATCAGAGTTGGCTCAAGGTCTACTCCACATACTCCCTTGTTCTGTAACCACTGGCTGCCTGGGTCCTGTTCCTTTCAGATGTGCAAGAACCACTTATAACCTTTCTTCCCCTCATGTCTGCTGGCATCCCACTGGCTGGAGCCTGTGACATGGCCAGTCTGACACCAGTGGGCTGGAGAAGATGTACTCCTCCATGGACAGCTGGAACCAGGTGAAGGCAGAGGAGGAAGCAAAGAATGTGGACAAATAGCAACCTGCCACAGATCACATTTAGATCTATTCCAGCAGTCAGCGCCACCTTAACAGAGTCTGATATAGCTGCATCTCTCTCTCCCATCTTTTTAATGTCTCTGTCTTTAATATCAGTCACCCCAGAGTTAGGCACTAGACACACAGTTTTGCCAACAGTTTTCTAAAAGGTAATATGTATATAAAACCTTTAGCATGTTGGTAGCACTTGCCCCAGTAATTCCACTTCTACTTACTTATTTTTAAAGAACAATCAGAGACACACAAACATTTCCATGCCAGTGGGTTCTTGGCATCATTGTTTATAATAGGAAAAATCTGGAAATAACTTCTTTGTCCTTGGCCTTTTTCTTCTGTGCCTGCATTTCCTTGCAATGTGCTATTAATTAAGCACAGGAAGAACTACTGAGCTGTCCACTTTCCTTGGTTTACCCGTTTGTTCATTCATTTACATACTTGCTTAGCCAAGGCATCTTACTGAGCACCTGTGATGCACTACCCACCAGGCGCAAGAGTCTCATGGAGTGAGGTAAACAGGCAGGACGCTGCACAACTGTAATTTGTTATAAGTGCTATAAAAGAAAGAACGAATGCACAGTGAAGAAAACAATGGCCATTACCTAGAACGGCTGGTCAGGGCAGCCCTCCTTGAAGAAGTAGCAGTGAAGTTAATGCACGAGAGTTAAGATGCTTCTGGCTGTGATAAAACTGGGGCAAAGCATTGTGGCAGAGGGCAGCCAAGGCTTGGGTGTGGTGGAGAAGCTGAAGGGGCCGGGGTGGCTGTGCAGGCTGCTGTCCACTCCTGACCTTTTATCGAATGACCCTTCCCTTGAGATCCATAGCCATGAGTTGTCCAAGATCCCTGCCCTCAGCAAGGGAGCCCCCTACAGAACAATAGAAAACAAAGGAGGCTATTTTTAGCTTTTGGGTTTCAAAATTACTTTTGAAACTTCCCAGATGAGATAATATGTTGGGAAAAGGTTTTTGTAGTCTTAAAAGCTGCACTTTTGCGCCCCCAATGTTATAAACATACTTGCACCATAAACAACAGATCTGGGAAGAATGCAGAATGATTGTGAGACAGTTTTTCCACCCTCAACTTGATAAACACTCCACAAGCTGGGGGGAGAGAGAGGAGATTCCGAGGAAAAGCAAATGAATCAGGATGGGACAGTGGTCTTAGGCAAGGTGCTGTCCTCCAGAGTGAGCTGGGACCAGCATAGAGGCCTGCAGAGGTGCAGGAAGACCAGTTGATGACCTCAGGGGACCACCCATTCCCAGCCCAGAGAGAGACTAGGGGAAGGGTGTGGAGATTGGAGAGTGCTCCTTTGGAGAGCACTGTGCTGGAAGCCCTGGGAAGGCTGGATGTGAGTCCCTGCGAGGGGCTGGGGCACAGAGCAGGTGTTCTGCCTGGGAAATGCTGCACTCTCAGAGTGCACTGGGCAGGCAAGGAGCCCACCAGGAGAGCTGGCTTGGGGCAACTTACCCCATGTCCCCCCAGCCACTTGGCGGGCAGAAAGACATGATGGAGAGGAGGAGACATGGTGCCATCGCCTAGGGTGGAAAGGGGGGTGAGACATTCTGACCTGCTGAGAGAACTGAGGAGAGAGGTCCAGTAAAAAGATTGGCTGGGGTGGGGGCAGGGAGATCTCATAGAACTCTTCAAAGATGAAGATTCAGCTTTAAGCTCCAAGCCCTCTGACCCGCGGAGCACAAGACAGTAGCCACCAGGGAGGACCATTCCTGGGCCCCCGTCTCCTCATCCCCTGACTCTGACCCACTTCCATCATGCTCTTCTCCCTCCACTCAAGCACCTTGCCCTGCTGAGGTGCTGATTCTCTGGATTTAGTGTGGTCCTCACTCCTAGAGACCTTGTTTAATCTCTCCAGATCAAAGCTGTCCCCCTGAGGGCTTCCTGTGTTTGCCCCAGTATAGGGCACTCCTGTAATTGCCCATGGACTTGGGCATGTCTGTCACTGGAGTGCAGCCTCAGGGGACAGGCAGGAATGTCTGTGGCTGGAACCTGGGAGGAAGCAACACTTTCTTAGAGAGTGAGGGTGTGCAGAGGGGATGGAAAAACGCACTGTGGCACACTCATACCATTACCCACGGGGCCAATTAGGAGCAGGCCTTAGGAAAATATTTAGCAGCATTAGAAAAGTCTCGTCAAACATGGTGGCCATAAAGTTCATGTGCAATTTAAATGAAAACTTTATGGCCACTCTATATGTAAAAACGTTAACAGTGGCTGTTTCTACCGGGGTGGACACGTACCAGAAGGACGGAGGTGGAAAAGGCGGACTATACCCAGCGCACGCTGAGGGAGTGTGCGCCGTGCCGGCGCTCTGGGGAAGTCCTGGTGTTTTCTCACTGTAGGACTCAGCAATCCCTTTCCAGGAATTGACCCAACAGAAGAAAAACACATGGTCACAAAACACTTGCACAGAAATGACCGTCGCTGCTCTGTGCACCAGCCCCGAGCTGGAAACAGGCGAGGTGGGCGTCAGCAGGGACAGAGGCGCCACGGTGGGCGCTTGGGGCAGAAAAGGAACAAACCACAACACGGACAGACCTGGGCAAGTTATGCTGAATGAAAGGGCCTCACACACGGGCACATTCTTGTTCCCTTTATATCATGTTTTAGAGTATCCAAAACTGTTGTCTGGTGGAAAAAGTCAGAGCCATGGCTGCCTTTGTGGAATTCAGGAGAGAACCGGGTAATATTCTGTATCTTGATAGGAAGTTGGAGGTTACATTTGTCAAAACACAGGAAATACACACTTAAGATGTGCACATTGTATGTGCACTAATACCTGCAATTTACTTTGAGTTGCATAAAAAATAAGGTGGATCAATGCGTGGATGGAGGGCCAGACACCCTGTCACCCATGAGGAGGCGGGGAGTCGCCGTGTGAGTTTCCTGGGGCTGTTGTAACAAATTATAACGTGCTTGATGGCTGAAGCAACAGCAAAGCCTCCTCTCCTCTCATGGTTCTGAAGTCCAGCAATCTGAAGTCTGGGCGTTGGAAGGACCATGCGCCCTCAGAGGCGCGAGAGCAGGACGTTTCCCACCTCTGCTGGCCGCTGGCATCCCTTGGCTTGTGGTCAGGCAACTGTAGTGTCTGTCTCTGTGGGCACACCATCTCCTGCTTGGTATAGAATCTCTCTCCCTCTCTTGTAAGGATACTTGTGCTTGCAGTTAGGGCCATCTGTGTAATCCAAGGTAACCCCCCATCTCATGAGCCTTACCGCATGAACCTTTTTCCAAATAAGGTAATGTTTAGGGGGATCTTAGTCTGGGGATTAGGATTTGATATCTTTGGGGGCCATATTTAGCCAAATACACACTGTAAATATCTTTTAGTTTTGTTGTATGCTTAAAATGTTTCTAAAATAGTGGTGATTTCTGGATGATAAATTATTTTGATTATGTTTTAAAATTGATTTTATTTTGTAAGTAGTTCTAGGTTCACAGCATAATCGAATGGAAGATGTAGAGATACCTATGTACTCCCTGTCGCCAAATGCACAGCCTCCGTGTGATCATAACCCTCACCAGAGTGGGATATTTGGTACAGCTGATGAGACTGCATTGACACGTCATCATTACCCGTGGCCCACAGTTGACATCAGTGTTTGCTCTTGGGGTTGTACACTCTGTGGGTTTGGACAAATGTTTAATGCTTTTTAATACAGAATGCTTTCACTGCCCTGTAAAATGCTCCTCCTTCCCTCCACACGAGCCCCTGGCAACCACTGATCTTTTCACTGTTCCCATAGTTTTGTAGTCTCCAGAAGGTCACATAGTTGGAGAGTCACACTGGTTTCTTTCACTTGGTAACGTGCACTTCAGTTTCCTCTGTGTCTTTTCAGGACTCGACAGCTCATTTCTTTTTGGTGTGGAGTAATATTCCGTTGTCTGGATGTGCACTCACCTACGGAAGGGCATCTCGGTTACTTCCAAGTTTTGGCAATTACGAACAAACCAGTAAACATGTGTGAGCAGGTATTTGTGTGGACACAAGTTTTAAACTCATTTGGATGAATAGGAACACTATTGCTGGATCATGTGCTAAGGGTATGCGTAATTTTGTAGGAAACCAGGAAACTCTCTAAAGCAGCCGCACCATTTTTCACAGATGGATTGTCATTCTTGTTGTATCTAACAAGTCATTGCCTTCCCCAAGGTCATGTGTGCTATCTTCTATGAGTTTTATAGTTTTGCGTTTCACATTTAGGTTTATGTTCCATTCTGACTTAATTTTTGTGAAGAATGTACGGTCTGTATCCAGATTAACTTTTTGCTGGTGTCCAGTTGTTTAAGCACTGCCTGTTGGAAGACGGCCTTTGCTCTTTGTCTAAGATAAGTTGACTGTCTTTATGTGGATCTATTCTAGGCCGTCTATTCTGTTCCATTAATCTATTTGTCTGTCATTTTGTCACTGCTACCCTGCCCTGATTATTGGAGCTTCTTAGTAAGTCTGCTGCAGTCCGACCTCTGACTTTGTTCCTCCTCAGTATTGTGGTGGCTCTTTGGGGTATTTTGCCTTTTCTTGTAAACTTTAGGAACAGTTTGTTGATATTCACAAAATAAATTGCCGAGACTTTGCTAAATTTGTAGAATAACTTGGGAAGAACTGATACCTTGGTAATATCTTGTCTCCTTATTCATGAACATGGAATATCGCTCTGCTCATTTAGATCTTATGTGATTTCTTTCATCAGAATGTTATAGTTTTTCTCATGTAGATCTTATACATATGTTGTTAGATTTATACCTAAGTATTTAATATCTGGGATGCCAAAGTAAAGGGTATTGTGTTTTTAATATTTAATTCGACTTGTTCATTGCTGCTGTATAGGACACTGATGGACTTTTGTATATTATCTTTATATCCTGCACCCTTGGAATAATCACTTACTGGTTCTAGATGTTTCTTTTGTCAATTTTTTGGACTTTCTATGAAGACAACATGTCATCTATGAACAGAGAGAGTTTTATTTCTTCCTTGTTTGCATTTTTTTATCTTACTAGTTATCTAGGATTCTTCTGCCAATGTTAAAAAGGAGTGATGAAAGTCAACCCGTCCTTGACTTGTTTCTGAACTTAGTGGGAAAACTTCTAGTTTCAAGTATGTTATATCATAAATCCTTCACACATGCATATAATCTCACTGAATATGTTAGCTGTAGGGTTTTTTTTTTTAAAATTTTAATAAAACAACTTCAGTGGGTGGCGCCTGTGGCTCAAAGGAGTAAGGTACCAGCCCTATATGCCGGAGGTGGCGGGTTCAAACCCAGGCCCGGCCAAAAGCTGCAAAAAATAAAACAAACAAACAAACAAAAAAGAACCAACAACCAACTTCAGGAGGTTTCCCTCCATTCCTACCTTACTGAGAGTTTTGTTATCACGAATCAGTGTTGGATCTGTGACCAGGGGTTTCCATCTTCAGCTTGTTGATGTGACCAATTACGTTAGTTGATCTTCAAATGCTGACCCAACCTTCATACCCAGGATAAATTTCATCTGGTGTTGTGTAATTCTTTTCATACATTGCTGGACTCAGTTTGCTAATATTTGTTGAGGATTTTTGTATTATGAGAGATATATTGGTCTGTGATTTCTTTTCTTGTCGCGTCTGTGTGGTTTTGGTATTAGGGCTATGCTGGCCTAATATCAAAATGAGTTCAGAAAAGTGAACTAGGAAATTTTGGAAAGTATTAAGAAGTGTTGGGTGGCTCGGTGCCCATAGCACAGGGGTCACAGTGCCAGCCCCACGCATGGAGGCTGGTGGGTTCAAGCCTGGCCCGGGCCAGCTGAACAATAATGACAGCTACAGCAAGAAAATAGCCAGGTTTTATGGTGGGCACCTGTAGTTACTCGGGAGGCTGAGGCAAGAGAATCCTCTGAGCCCAGGAGTCTAAGGTTGCTGTGAGCTGTGATTTCACAGCACTCTACTGAGGGTGACATAGTGAGACTCTCTCTCTCTCAAAAAAAAGTGCTGGGATGAGTTAGGAAGTATTCCTTCTGATTTTATCTTCTGGAAGAGGAGAGAAGAGGGGATGTAGAGAACTGGTATGATTTCTTTCTCAAATATTGGGTAGAATCCATTTGCCTCTTCCTTCTTGGGTAAGTTTTGCCAGACTGCGTTTTAAAAAACCAGTTTCTTCCAGGTTATCATATTTGCAGGAATAGAACTATTCAGTGTCCCCTTACTATCGTTTTGATGCTCAGGGGACCTGTGCTGGTAAACCCGCCTTCGTCTCTGGTGTGAGTAGTAACTCAGGTCCTCTTCTTTGCTTAGCGTATTAGTCATAGTCCTTTTGAATTCTCAGTCCAGCAGGCCCACCATCCGTGCCACCTCTGAGTCTGGTTCTGAGGCCTGCTGTCTCCTCACACTGTGGGTTAGCCTTTCAGCTTTGTCATTGTTTTGGTGGCCGAGCACAGACGAGTAAGAGGAACTCGGAAACAGACCCGTAGTCACGGGTAGTGTGCGTGGAGGGAGGGGGGCAGGGAAGGTGTTCTGTGGTCCTGGGTGGGGGTCTCAGCCTGGTGGTGGGAACCTTCCTCCAGGCTGTGAGCCTCACGGTGCTTCTCTGTTCTTTTCCTCCCCCTTTGGGTGGGACAAGGCTGGAAGGGACTGGAGATGGGTGTCCCCTTGGCCCCCAAGCATAGATGTTCTGACACGTCTTGCCTTGGTCCCTTCCCTCCCCCTTGCCAGAAGCAGGAGGGGATTTTCCTGTGATTTTTACCACAGAAACGGAGTGAAGCTCCTGGAGGTGAAGTCACACAAGTGTGTGTGTCCCGTGGTTGGTCCCTCCTGTTTAGCTCTCACATCTGTCCTCGTGGGTCCTCCGTGGCACTGACCGCTGCACTGGCACTGTGGTTCTCTGTGTCCACCCGTTGGTCTGTCCAATTTGGAGAGCAGTGGTTTGCCCTGTGATCTTGTTCCTCTGATGGACTCAGGAATATTTGTTGATTTTTCAGTTTGTGAAGCTTTTTATTTACTGTTAGGAGGAAGGGCTGACTTCCAAGCTCCTTACCTATAGAACCAGAAACCGGGGGCAGCTTCTGTGGCTCAAGGAGTAGGGCGCTGGCCCCATATGCCGGAGGTGGTGGGTTCAAACCCAGCCCTGGCCAAAAACTACAAAAAAAAAAAAAAAAAAAAGAACCAGAAACCGGAATCGTGACACTGTTTTCAAATTTATGTTCTTTTCCTCCAAGTATATGTGTGTTATTTCTAGAGCAAAATTGTTATCTTAAACATTACATTTTGAAGGGGGGCAGGGTCATACTTTTGACTCAACACTATGTAAAGAGAGACAAGCTTCATGAACAACGGTGTCCACGGCCATCCTCCAGAACAGCCTGGAAATTGTGTCAATGCCCAGTGGCTGGACGGCGCTGGCACGGCCTAGACCCAGCATAGTGAGTGCAGTGAGCGTGAACTGTGGATTTCAAAAGGGCTTCGGCAGAGCAACATGGAAAGGCATGCTCTGACCTTGTGAATTCAATGAGTGTTTCCAAAGTTTTATAGATACCAAATTTTCCATGATAAAAATACTTGTTATGTTTACATTCAGAAAAATATCTTATAAACTGTCTCTTTGTGGAAGAGCCTCTTAGTCTTTCCACCCCTGACCCTGTCCCCCAGCATCCATCTTACTGAGGTCCCTGCCCTGACATGGAATCTCAGTTGGGCTGGACTCCCTGGGAAGCGTCTTGTGTTGACCCCTGCTGAGTCATATGTAGTTGGTAGTTGATTTTGGGAGGCAAGTCCATCTACTTGAGGGTGAAGTGGTTTCCATGGCTGCTGAGTCTGACTTCCAGGTTTCTCTTTTCTGTCTAGCAAGTCCCCTGTGTGCCGTGTCCGCCTGCCAGCCCAGGCTCCCATCTGATCCAACATGAAACAGCAACAAGCTGGTCTGCAGCATGACGGAGCGGCCATGAGGCTCTCCCGGTCAAGACACACAGGCAGACAGAGACCCCGCTCTTGGAGTGGTGGGGCCAACAGGGCCAGGCAAGGGCGTCCAGGTGGAGGCCTGTAGACCAGGGCCCGGGGCCTCTGGGGAATGTGAGGCCCTATCCTCTGGCAGGCACAGTCCCTCCATGTGTGGGTCCCAGACACTCTGCTGTGGTATTCCTGCTTAGGCAACACATTTCCCGACTGGAATGAAATCAACCCATGAAAACCCTGCCTGGGACTGCCTGCTCTCTGCCCAAATGCGGCAGCCGCAGGATGAGCTGGTCCCCTGGGCAGGTCTGGGGCCCATGAGCTGTCCACACGGATCTTTGCAAACATGAAAGGAAGGCACGCCGATCCTGGCTTGTGTCTCAAGCCTTTGAATGAGCAGCCCCCTGCCAAGAATGTGTTCTGAATGGCTGTTTTGCGTGGCAGGGGATAGTTCTGTGCAGATTCAGGGTCTGGATTACTACCAGAAAATGTAAAGTGTCTGGCGATTTTGGAAGTAAACCTTCCAGACCTAATTTCAGGACCCATGTGACTCCTCCAACTACAAAGAGCACATTTTAGCCATCGAGCGAGGGATCAGCTAGTACGACCCCCCTGCCTCACATTCATCTGGGCTTCCCTGAAGACAGACCCTGGGGGGAAGCCTGGATGCAACTGGTTTATTTGGGAGGAAACCCCCTGTGTGGCCTGGGGACTGGGAGATGTGGCAGGGAGGAAAACCAAGAGGGCTGTCAGTGAGTAGTGTCCTGCTGTGGTCGTTGGGGCGCAGTCCCAGGATCCTCTCTAGGACCTTAAGAGCTGGGGTGTCTGGCACCCTTCGCCAGCCCTGGCTGTAAACCCCAGCACTCCTAGGCTGCCCTACAGATGGCAGAAGAAGCCCCCGGGGTCAAGATGCAGAGAGAGGAGGCACGTGGGGTGGCCACCCACAGGGACTGTCCAGTGCTCAGGTGGCTGTGGGGCATTCATGTACCTGGGGCACCCTCCACCCTGGAAGGAGCTGGGGCTGGGGAGGCAGCAGCTGGTGAGCACATTCTGGATGATTCCTGGGCTCAAACTCAATTCCTCATTTCATCATTACAGGGCTGTGACCTGGGGGTCTGGGAGGTCGGTGAGCAGGAGACTGGGACCCAACCCTCTTGTGCTTCCACTGAGAACACAATAAATATCCAAATTGTATAGACTACCAGATGGTAATGAGAGCTACAGAAAAAGAAAGGGAGAAGTCAGGGTGGCTGAGGGCAGGAGTGCTACCCAGGGCAGCAGGGCCGCTGAGCAGAGGCCATCTCAGCCAGACTTGAGGCTTTTATTATAAGCACTGGCTGTTGGCCACAAGAACTGCCATGGATGCAGCATCTCTGGGGTGTCTCGCCTGGTGTCACCTGGTGTCCTTGCAGGGCCCACTGGTCACTCCAGAGCTTCCTGCTGTGAGTGGGCCAGGACCTTGCCCATGGAGCAAACTCAGGCATCTCTCCTTGCTCTCGACGCCCAGGTGCCCACCCTGGAGATGCACCTGCTGTGTCTCGTCTAGTGGAGGCCCCTGGCTGGACTTTTGACTCCAGACAATGGACTGCTAGTGTTCACCCTCCCTGCCTCAGCCCCTGGCAGCCGCCACTCTGATGACTGCCTGTGTGAGTTGCCTCTTCCAGTTCCTCATACAAGAGGAATCCTAGCACGCGTCTTGCCGTGACTGGCTTATTTCATTGTGTTGTAGCATGTGTCAGAATTTCCATCCTTTTTAAGGCTGATGACATTCTGTTGAATGTACATAGTCACATGTGTTTGTCTGTTTGTTCCTCTGTGGATGGACACTTGGGTTGTGTTCACCTTTGAGCTCATGTTAATAAGGCTGCTATGAATGTGTGTGCACAGAACCCCCCAAGACCCTTCTTTCCACTCTTTTGGTACAGATCCAGGAGTGGAATTGCTGGATCATAGGGTAATTCTATTTTTAATTTTTTAAGGAACTGCTTAGATAGTGGCTGCACCATTTTATATTCCCAGCAGCAATACGCAGGATTCCAACTTCACCATAGCCTCACAAATGCTGGCTATTTCCCATTTTTTATGGTAGTAGCCATCCTATCGGGTGTAAAGTGGAATGTGCATATTTTTAAGGGTTTGAAATTAATTGCCAAACTATGCAGCAGAAGGGAGATACTTTGCACTCTTATCAACAGTGGATGGAGAAAATGTTCCTGCTGTCCTCATGAACACGGAATGTTCTTGCCAAGTTGTTGATGAGTATTTGAAAGAGGAAGCATGGACACAAAAAGGTGGACCCAGAAGACTGTTCCTGCCTGCCGAGAGCCCCGGCTGATTGGCTTCCTCCAAATTAAAACTCCCGCGTTTAGTCCAATCCTGAACCTCAGCTTCGTGGATTACCTGAAGTGACTGCTGAAACTCACGGGAGGTGAGAGAAAAGACCAGAAAATAAGCCGAGCAGGCTCAGGACACAAACCCACATCCCCAAATCTGTTGTCGGTCTTTGAGGGGGAAGCAAAATGAATGAATTTATTGTTTTTCTTTTGTTCCTTTTAAAGTTTGGGTTATGACTGGGGCTCTGATTCCCCAAACAGCTAAAACCTTCACAGCTAATACTGAGTGGCACAGAAACGTGTATAAATGAGCAGAGAGGTTTCCTAACGGACAGAGAGGTTTCTCCTGCCCCTTGGACCCCTACCCGTGGAAGGGACAACTTGAAAAGATGAGGCATGTTCCACCCGACAGCCACTTTCTTTGCTGTCTCTGGGCCGTCTGGGCCCTGGGTCTGAGGAGCTGCCATGCCCCGAAGGAGCCAGGTCGCCACTCTTATCTCACGGCTGAATTCTGGGAACTCGTTATTTTCATACAATGTAAGAATAAGCCATTAATTAAGATGAAAAGAGGTTAATTAGATGAAAAATATGCAAGTGGTTAGCAGACCAGACTTTTGCCAATGACTTCCCTTACTGTTTTCATCATGAGCCAGGTAGGCTGACACCCTATTTGTGTTTTTTGGACTAATCCTGCTGGATTTTTCCCTAAAGCAGGGGCCTCCATGTAAGCCCTGGCACCCCCGAAACCCCACTTCCCTGTCACGGCCATTCCCCAGACTACAGCTTCTAAAGCACAAGAAGGCAGCTCCTCAACCCTCTGTCGGGCAGACTTTCAGCCTCTTTTGACACAGTCAATCCTTGAACCCACGAAAATTTTACGGATTCTGTGTTTTCATATTTAATTCCTTGCTAAAGTTTGTTGCCCCTAGGTCAATGTCTGTGGCACTCTTTTTTTTGAGACCGACACTTTTGTGGTCTTTTTCAGGACATGCTCAGAGCAGAAAAAAGTGTGAGTCACCCGATGCTCATGTTCCAGCTGGGTCTGAGCAGAGCGCCCCACCTCGGGCCTCAGCTCACAAGTGCCCCTTTGCAGTCTATCTAGCGTGTTGCATTTTCCCGCCGTTTTGTACTTTCAATGGTTCTGCTGTTTAAAATGGCTCCCACATGTAGTGCTGGGTGCTGTGCAGGGTTCCTAAGGGCGAGAGGGCTCCACTGCACAGGGGGAAATGCGCCCCGATGTCGCTGTGTGCCCAGTGTTTACCAATACATGTTAAATAAGTGTCATAAACAGACACACACACATACTGGTCCGTTGATGAAGCCGTCCTGAGCAGAGGCTTGTAGGAACCTGATCCCATGTGTCCCCTGGGGACTGTCACTAATTCAGTGCTTGTACTTTCTGGACATATTCCCACAGATAATGAAAATGGACCACACAGGGTTTTCCTGTATTATCAAAATTTGTCCCTATTTGTTGATAGCTCAGAACAAGGTTTTCCCTGCTGGGCTGTCCTAGGGATTCTAGCCCCGGGCTGCAGCCCCCAGGGCCCAAGGCCAGTCTTGGCCTGTCCACCCAGCAAACCACCTCCCTCTTCCTTGCTGGTGGCAGAGCCCTGGGGGCAGGGTCTACCTCCGACTTACCCTGAATCTCTTTGAATCCTAGCCCAAAGCATAACTACCAAATTGAGGTTGGCAAATACTTGTAAAATAATCCGAACACTTCTATAATGCTGTCTAAATGCTTGGGACTAAAGTATCTGATTCCATCCTCTCAGCCAAGTCATAAGGTGGGCAGTGCAGTTACCCCGACCTTATGGCTGAGGAGGCAGAAGCACAGAAAGGGCAAGAATTGCTCCCTGACACAGGTGGGTACGGCGGGGCTGGGATCCACTCCACTGTTGGGCTCTGAGGTCAGCGCCCATCTTAACCCACAGCCAGCAGTGCGCTGACTTGACGAGCACCTGGGATATAGGTGAGAAGGGGGACATGGGTGGGAAGGAGGACATGGGTGGGAAGGAGGACACGGGTGGGAAGGAGGACATGGCTGGGAAGGAGGACACAGGTAGGAAGGACGATACAGGTGGGAAGGAGGACATGGGTAGGAGGAAGACATGGGTGGGAAGGAGGAGCAGGCACTGAATAAGTGCTGATTAACAGGCAGGCACTCCCCAGCCGACTCTTCACTACCTGAAGAACAGTCCTGCTAGGACACTCCCTCTGCCTGGGCCCCCTTGGGCAGATGACAACTTCTCTGGGTAGAACTGAACTTGGGGTTGTCGGCCTGTCTTCCATTCCTTGGTGAGTGCCACGTGTCCACCATTCCTTGGTGAGTGCCACGTGTCCACCATTCCTTGGTGAGTGCCACGTGTCCACCATTCCTTGGTGAGTGTCATGTGTCCGCCATTCCTTGGTGAGTGCCGCCTGTCTTCCATTCCTTGATGAGTGCCACCTGTCTACCATTCCTTGGTGAGTGCCACGTGTCCACCATTCCTTGGTGAGTGCCACGTGTCCACCATTCCTTGGTGAGTGCCACGTGTCCACCATTCCTTGGTGAGTGTCATGTGTCCGCCATTCCTTGGTGAGTGCCGCCCATCTACCATTCCTCGGTGAGTGCCACCTGTCTACCATTCCTTGGTGAGTGCTGCCTGTCTACCATTCCTTGGTGAGTGCCGCCTATCTACCATTCCTCGGTGAGTGCCACCTGTCTACCATTCCTCGGTGAGTGCCGCCTGTCTACCATTCCTCGGTGAGTGCCACCTGTCTACCATTCCTTGGTGAGTGCTGCCTGTCTACCATTCCTTGGTGAGTGCTGCCTGTCTACCATTCCTTGGTGAGTACCGCCTGTCTACCATTCCTCGGTGAGTGCCCCCTGTCTATCATTCCTCGGTGAGTGCCGCCTGTCTGCCATTCCTTGGTGAGTGCCATGTGTCTGCCATTCCTTGGTGAGTGCCGCCTGTCTATCATTCCTTGGTGAGTGCCACCTATCTACCATTCCTTGGTGAGTGCCATGTGTCTGCCATTCCTTGGTGAGTGCTGCCTGTCTACCATTCCTCGGTGAGTGCTGCCTGTCTACCATTCCTCCGTGAGTGCCGCCTGTCTGCCATTCCTCCGTGAGTGCCGCCTGTCTGCCATTCCTCGGTGAGTGCCGCCTGTCTGCCATTCCTCAGTGAGTGCCGCATGCCTGCACCTTTGTGCTTTTTCAAGTGCTGCTGCTTCTCCTTGGAAATCCTGTTCTCACTGTTCTTTCCTTCTTCAGTTGAAACATGCATCCTTCTGCCCTCTCCTTGGTCTCTTCCACACTTTTAAATACTTCACATTAGTAATAGTCTTCTGGATGTACTGAGGAAGTTCCACACGCAGGGTGGCTGGTAGCATCTGATGTTATTCTCTCATGGTTTTGGAGGCCAGCCACCTAAAGTCCAGGTGTTAGAAGGGCCAAAGTCCTCTGGGGCTTCTGGTGGACAAGCCTTCATCACCTTGTCTGGCCCCTCATCTGGGAGCCATAGGCATTCCTGGGCCTCTGCCCTGTGTCTGTGTGTTCTCCCCTCTTCCTATAAGGATGCCAACCATGGGATTGAGGCCCACCCCAATCCAGGAGACTCTTAACTAATTACAAATAAGATCCTTAACTAAGTACATCTGCAAAGCCCCTATTTCCAAATACAGTCATATTCCAAGGCTGAATTTGGGGGGATACTACTGAACCTGCTATCTTCTCCGAGAGCCAGCCCATAGCTTGCTTGTAACGGCAAAGTGTTCAGCCAGTTGTGCAGACATGGTCAGCCAAGGCTGTCACGGGAGTCCTGCCCTTTGATTTGCTAGCTTCCTGTTCAGCTATGAGAGGCCTTGAGACCAGGCTGGCCAAAGAAGCTTTAAGTGTTGATGGAGTTTCTGGGAAAGCTCTTATTGCCTATCAAAGGGGACCGGCATGGTTGGCACAGTTCCTTGCCCCTTCCTCCTTGCCTGGAAGGCAAATGTGACATCCAAGAGCTCTGTGGCAGCCTCCTGCACCCACGACGGTGCAGCACCAGGGTGCTGGCTCCCTTGGTGGGATATGGGTGGGAACTCAGAGGTGCCCTGGTGTGTGGTGGTGACTCTGAGCAGCCAGTGGCCTCTCCCGTGCTCATGGGAAACTCGGGTCTCTGCAGTGGAGGCAGCTAGTTGTTTGCCAACATCTTTCTCCCTTCTTTCTGGACTCACAGCTGGACTCCACTTTGGCAGTAACCTGTGGCCTGGTGTGGCCTGGTGATGGGGTTCTGGGCAATAGCACACATGTAGAAGGGACGAATGCCACTCTGGCACACGGTGTGCACACAGGGAGACCCTGGAGGTGTGTGTGGGACCACGGGGTGGCTCTGGCAGGACAGCAGGGAGAGCACCATCTGTGACTAGGAACCAGAGGTCTGCTGCTGTGCTCTAGAGCCATTCTGCCGCGGAGCTCAATTCTTGGATCAGTGGGCGTACTAACAAAAGACGGCTGGTGCTCCCACACCAGGCACTGTCTCTGCAGGAGAAGCATGTCTGACAGGGGCCCTGGAGGCAGGCTCCACGGTGGGCAGAGTGCCCTCCCTATTCCTGGCCTGGCTGGGCAGGTAATCTTGGCTGTGGCCTTAGCACTCTTTCCGGGAGGTCCAAGGCTGTTCTTTCCGCTCTTCTGCTCCTGACTAGTTTATTGTCATTCTGCTGAGAAGGCCCTTTCCCTCACTGAGATGCACCCTCACCATTTGCAGTGAGAGCCCTACTTGGAGAGCTGTGATAGGGGGTGCCACAAACGGCCAGGCCTGGCACCTTGTAAGCACTCAGTGAGCCTGATCTGTTATTCTTGGGGCATTATTATTGGACCTCAGCAGAGAGCCTCAGCAGGTCTCTGCACCCTCCTGCTGGCCAATGAGTCCCTGTACACTTGGTGTGTCAGCCACAGAGGGACCTTCAGGGGATGTGACAATGGGAGGAGACGGTATTCAAGGGAGGACATTGTGGCATAGGCTAGTGGTGTCCCTGGAACATGAGGCAGGCCACTGCCCAGGACTCACGGTGCTGGTCACACCCAATTTAGAGACAGAAGGACTGAGGGGCAGAGGGGAAGTTCAGGCCACCACACAAAGCCAGGAAAGGGCAGGTGGTGATGGGGGCTTCTAAGCTGCTTGCCCTGATGGCTTTTTCTTCTTCACCCAGCAAGGATGGAGTTATGAAGGGTGCCCTGTGTCCCCCCTGCTCTCCAGGTGACAGTGGCATGCCTGTATGGGGCAGCTGCCTGGAGACAGGACATGCACTGCCACACTGGAATCAAGTCCGCGGACAGGCTGGCCCACACAGATACAAAACGGGCTGCACTCCTTATTTGTGCCACAACCGACCTGGTGGGACCTGTGGCCAGGCTAGGGGCTGTCAGTGAGGACCTGGCTTTGTTCCTTCTTGGTAATAATCTGGCAATCAAGCTCCTCCAATCAGAGCTGTTTCCCTCTAAGTAATCTATTGGACAGAGTGACAGTGGCTGGTCCCTGCCAGCATGACGAGTATCTTTTCTCTGCTCAGAGACCAGGTTTCAAGTGCTCTTAGTAAAATGTTTATATATCATGCAGGGTGCAAAGAAAGATTTTAATGTAATTGAAAGAATACAGAGAATTACAGAAAGTTATGGAAGTTTCACTTTTGGTTGGCCAAGACTCAGCAGACCCTGGTTTGACTCACTCTAGTTTACAGGTGAGCAGAGCCAGCTCCCTGGCATCCGGGAGGTTGTTAAGGCCATGATGATGTTTAAACGCAGACAAATGAACTGCCTGGGCAGCACCTTCGTGTTTGCTGGGCCAGGAGACCTGCATCCCCCAGCTTTCCTCCTCCCTTGCCCACCAGCAGGTAGGGGCTGGAGGATTGGCCCCAGGACCAGGGCCCCGCGTCAGGCGAGGTGGGCATGGAGAGACCTGCAGCCTCTTTTCACTCTAGTCCCTCATTTTGTTCTTTCTCATTAAAGTAACAAGGACCAAGTCGGCTGGAAATGCCAGCACATGTTTTTACTTTTCTCCTGGATGGAAACCACATGTACAATCTATTCCTTCCTCTTTTCCCTCCAAAATGTGAGGGGGATAGCTGGTCCAAGGGTTCCCTCTTTGCCCCCGTGCCAGGATGTGACCCAGGCTCCCCCCGGCACCTTTGTGCCAACCCTTTGGGGCACTGGACCCGGGAGGACGGCTGACTCCAGCCCCCTGAACTGGCACCGCAGCTCTGCACCCCCACCAGCCCGAACGTGTTTTCCCAGGGCGGGCGCAGCCCTAGAAGCCTGCGTGGTTATTTATAAACCCCCCAACACCAAAGTGCCACGAACAATCTGTTCCCCCCGTTTGTAGGAACATATTTTCAGCATAACTCATCACTTTGAAGATGGGTCCAAACTTTTGTTCGCATTTATTGACAGGAAGTTGTTTTTCAAAGCTCAAGTCAGCAGGCAGGCCCCGTGCCAAGTGGCTGCGGCCCCTCGCGAGCTGGCGGCCCCGTGGGCCAGTAAATCCCTTTTGCCTTCTCACCTACCTCCTCTCACCCCTTTTCCTGTAGAATTTGCCCAGAGGTTGAATGTTACTTTTTTCCTTTGTGAGGTTTCTTCCTTTTTAAACTTTTTTGTTTTATATAAGGGAAAGCACTTGCTGGAAGAATTTAAGAGGTTCCTTTCCTCTTTGAAATTCTTCAACAATTTTTAGAGATCTCTTAAACTTCCTCCCTCCTGCACTGGCTGCCCTGAGCGCTCCTCACTGGCTCTGTCTGGCCAGGTGTCCTCCCAGCCTCTGGCTTGAGCTGTGAAATGAGGCTACACTCCCAGGCTGAGAGCTCTGACTGTCCCCGGGCCTCCTCCCCTAAGCAGGGATTCTAGAGCAGGTTCCAAGTCATTGGAGGGCTGATGGAAAGGAGGGGCTGTGCATGTAGGGTGTCCTGTGGCTTCTTGTTCCCCTTGCCCTACACCCCCTCTGGAGCTGGCCTGGGTGTCCAGGGGCCACATATCTAAGCCTTTACAGGGTGGCTCTTGGGTTGTTCCACCAATGTCCTGAACTGACCTGCCCCCCAGGGGAGCCCCTGTTTCCTCTGAACAGACTCTTCTCCCCACATCCCTGGGCTCCCCCCAACTGGGGACTCAGGGGTCATCTAGAACCCCTCAGCTTCCCAGCCCTGGTTGGGCACCACACCCTAAGTGTTTCTGGACAAATTCCTCCCCCCACCCCTCTGCCACCTGGTTTAGGCCCCTCTCACTTCCCTCTGGATGATTCTCAGATCTGGGCAGCTTGTCCCTCTGAGTTTTAGGTGGCTTCTCTGTAAACTGGGGCATGTCGCTGTGCACTTGCTTGGTGCTGAGCCGTGCGCTCGGCAGTTCCACCCCAGTCATCGTCACGGTGGCAGCGTGTCCCTTCTTGGCCTCTGGGTCACCTTCTCTCTCCAAACCAGGCCTGTCCTGGAGTACACCAGCTCCTGTCACTCTGCTGCTTGCACCTAAAAATACAAGCAACAGGCTCCCATCTGTTTGGAGCCCTCTTGTGAGCCCCTCAGGCTGGGACAGGAAGAGCCGCTAATGGTGACAGGTGTGACTCTAGCTGGCTGGCTCCTGACTCCCGCCTGCACTTTGGTTGGTTTGTCTGGGCACTAGTGGTTGGACCAGGTAGTGCTTGGTGCCTTCCCAGGCTCCGGGGCAGGGCTGCAGGGCTGCAGGGAAGGGCTCCAGGGCAGGATTATAGGGCAGGGCTCTCCCCCTGCAGAAGCTGGGGATTATCCCCTTGATGTGGCAACTGGTGGACTGCAGTGTGTGTTGGGACAGGGCTGTGGGGATAACCCAGGGGCCTGGGGCTCTGGCAGCCTCCATGGGGTGGCCTGGTCTCTGTGAACTCTGGTGGCAGAATGTTCAGGGGGCCAGCCCTGCACCCGGCTCTCCTGTCCTTCTGTCTGCTGCCTGCCTCTTGCTGGGGGGTCTCTGGGCTGCCCAGGGGACCCCTTTGCCTTCCCCGCCCTGCCTCCTGGCATGTGCAGTGCCTGCTCTCTGGTCTTTCATCACTTTGGGGGGTGTTCCCTCCACATTCCCAGGTGGAAGTGTTTAAGGCCGGTCCCCACAACCACCCTGCTGGATCTGCTACCCCGGTGCAGTGCCCCTAAAATGGGGCCCACATGCACAGCAACAGAGACAGGCCAGCCTGCCGAGATGGTACAGGATGTTGAAGGGGGTGATGTGGGAGCCCATGGGGAGAGGCTGGAGGGGACACGTTGGGGCTGCAGCTACCAGATGTGGCCCGAGGAGGAGAAGGCAGTGGGCAGAGCTGGCTGCTGGGCTGTCTCTGTCCTGTCCCGGGGGCAGCTTGGTGCTGCCTGACTCCTGTCTCCCAGGCTTTCTTGGGACACCACAGGAGGGCCACGTCCACTCAGCAGCCCAGCTGGAGAGGGCACTGCCATTTCCTTCCTCCGCCCATTCTGCGTGGTGTTCTCTGGAGATTACCTTAGAGATGGACAGCTTTGAGGATGTTTTATACTCACTTTCATTTGGGCCTCATGACAAATCCAGAAAATGAATTCTGTCCCCATTCGAGAGACTGGGAGGGTTGCATGACTCTCCTCTGTCTGTGGCATCGTGCTGGCTACAGGGGCCCACGTGGGCCGGCACCTCTGCCCCTGCCTGCTGTCTCCCGCCTTCCTGAGCACCCTTGTGTCCGGCTGGGCCTTGGCTGCCTCAAACGTCTCTTTTTTTAATGGTGAATCCAGATTTGGGGGCAGGTGGCAGTGATTTGGGTGAGGAAACCTATTGGGCTGGGTCTGCAGGAGGTGGGCAGGGAGACAGGAGGCCTCAGTAACAACGGCTGGTCGGACCTCGACACGGGTCAGAGCTCACAATCTACACCCCGGCCCAGGGCTGTGCCTTGCTCAAGCCGCACTCCTCACTGCACCAAGGGTGGCAGATGGGTGAATTAATGTGCAAATGATAGTGTGTGGTTGTGTTCTGCAGGGAGCCGGCCTGGGGGCGACCGTGGCTGGGGGCGCCAGCACCCTGACCTTGTTTGGGGCAGCACAAAGTCAGTGGAGGAAGATGGCCTAAGCACCGCCCATGCCACGGTCCAATGGCTGCCTGGCTGCTCCTGCTGCCTTCTCAGGCCCACCACTCCTGCATGGTGCCCCCAAGTCCACAGAATGGTGGCCAGCAGCCACAGTGGCAGAACTCAGGAGCTGCCTGCATCCACCCACACAGGTCCTGGGCTGCAGACCTATGGGTCTGTTCCCAGCATATCCATCTCCGGCCTAGGGTCTGACAGCCTGGGGCTTCTGCTCCTCCTCTGGTCCTCGCCCTGCCATTTTGCTTGTCAGTCTCTGGACAGGAGCCTCTGCCCCCGGCCATGAGGAAAGCAAAGGTTGGCACCAGGTCTTTCCCTGCTGACCTCCTTCCTGCACACCAAGACCACCAGGAAAGCCGGGAAGCCAGTGCCCAAAGAGGGAAGCCCCTGCTCTGAGGCTGGTCTTAGTGCTTCCACCCACCAGAGCAATTTTAGAGAACAGCCACCCTCACCCCCGTGCACATTTGGTCATAGTTTATGGTGCAATGAAAAACATTCTTGCCAAGGGAGCAGATACAGAGTAGAGGCAGGGTAACAGGAGCTGTCCATGTCCCTGGAAGCAGGAAGACACCTCTTGCTGCTACTTGAGCAGCCTGGGACAAAGGAGCCGGCTGCAGGCAGCTCTGGAGCCCAGCTTATTGCCCCAGACTGTGCAGCGCCCAGGCCTTCAGGGCTCCCAATGCCTGGGAACCTTCTTGCTCTCCTTGGCTTCACTTCCAAGCTCTGGAGGGTCTGCTTTGAGCTAGCATCTCTCAGAATTTGCACAACTACTATTTCAAGGCAAGACTTCAAGAGCTGTTTAATTCAACCTTGAATGTTGTCTGAGCTCCCGTAGGTGGTGTCTGCCCGGCGCGGAGGCAGGAGAACAAATTCTAGCACCGTTCTTGGAAAGATCTCTGAACAGCATTTTCTGGTAAAAATAGTCAAGTTCTGGCTCTGTTGACTGCAGCGTGTTGCCGGCTGCAGCTTGTTGACCGGGGCAAGTTGCTCACTTAATCCCATGAGCCTCGTGTTCTGCGTATGCTAGATGTGGAAACTAAACTTTCCTAAGGTAAGTGGCATGAAATGCTCTTTGAAATATAAATACTGGCGGATTTAACAATGATTATTATGACCAGGGTATTGGAAAGATCTTTTGTCAGGAGGCTGTGCTTGTATAGGCACTAACCTGTCTGGTGTTTTGGAAATGCCAAAAGGGCAAATTCTCACAGCGTGAAAACCTTGCCAGACGGCTGTCTGTTCGCTGGTCTGATATTTTGGCATCTCAGATCACTGGTGCAAACACAGGTCATTCCTCTCATATCCCCAGCTCTTTTTTAGGAATTAAAAATGTGGAAAAAGCTCAGTGGCAGGACTGTGGGCAGGACCTAGGGCTGGGACGAAAAAGGTCTCTTGTGACGGGAGAGGTCCTTTCCCTGTGGTCCTGATAAACCGACGGACTTTTGAATCTTACTGGCCACTCAGAATCAGGAAGTTAAGTGTGTGAGAGGCTGGCAGAGAGACCTGAGATTCTTGCCCGAGAGTCACCCCACTCCCCTGAAGAGCTGCGCTTTCAACATGAAGGTGGACCAGAAAAACAACCCGGCCACTGGTACACAAAAATGACAGAAAGTCGTCAACCTGGATGGATTCTGAGTGGGAAAAAGTGTTGCTCTGAGAATTTATAACCAGTGGCTGTCTTCAGGTGCATTAGGGTTTGATTGCAGGACACCCCCCAGCAATCTGGGAGATTAGGGTAAGATGAGCCCTGACTGCTGATTCCTCTGAAGCACTTGGCAGGAGGAAACTCAAAACCTCCTGGACGCACGGAAAGACTTCCTCCAGATAAACTCATGCAGATTAGCTCAAAACCCAGAAGGGCCAATCCAAGGAGAAAAGAGAACCCTGAGCACGTTCACGGCATACCCCAAAGTGGGATTAAGTCCCTAAGAGCTTCAGGTAACAATGTCATCAAATGAAGATTGTCCAACAGTTAGGATTAAAGACAATGGGAAAATTTTTTTTAATGACAAAAAAAGCAAGCTACCATCAAAGGAAAACAAAAGAAAAGGAAGACTTAAAAATAACAAAAGGAGACTTCTAGAAGCAAAAATACAGTGCTTGAACTTTGACAAAACCTTTAATAGTTAGGTTAAAAGAGAAAATTAGACACAGCTAAACAGAGCATTGATAAAGTGGAGGACAGTTCTGAGTCCATGGAAATGAGAGACAAAGTGTGGAAGCAAGAAGAAAAATAAGCCAGCACCGCCAAACTTCTTGAGTGATCATGTGAAAGCAGATGGTCTAACTTTGAATTTGTAATACCAAGTGCACATGTGAAATTTAGTCAGAACTACTAAGGGATTGTATAAGTTAAATCTGTGACTTTCCAAATTATAAAGTAAAAATGAAAAGAGTCTAATCCTATTGAGCAAGGCTCAGCAAACCTTTTCTGTGGGTGGCCAGGTAATATGCCCGACTTTGACTTTGCATGCCAAATGGTCTCTTTTGTAACTATTCGACTCTGCCATCGTACAAAATCAGCCTCAGAGAAGATTTAAACAAATAGGCATGGCTGTGTCCCAGCCGGTAGTGTTCAACAGGCAGTGAACTGAATTTTGCCCATAGGCTGGAGTTTGCCAACCTCCATAGAAGATGAGAAAGGAAGGAAGAACCAAGGAAGGAGGGAAATGCAGAAAATGCCGGTGGAGACAATTCCAGGTAGGTTAACAGCCATAAGAAATATAAGCAGACTGGGTTACTGGATGAAAACATAGGCAGGTAGATTCGATAAATTTAAAAATTGACTTTATGCTTTCAGTAAGACCATATTAAAAACAGAAAGTTGGAAAGTAGAAGCAGAGAATTGAGAGATCTGGCAATTAAGTTCATGAACTCATCCTACACCTGTGGGGGGTACTGCCTGTACACCGTGGGGTGCACTGCCTGTACACTGTGGGGTTACTGCCTGTACACTGTAGGGTACACTGCCTGTACACTGTGGGGTTACTGCCTGTATGCTGTGGGGTTACTGCCTGTATACCATGGGGTGTACTGCCTGTACACTGTGGGGTGTGCTACCTGTACATTGTGGGGTTACCCCCTGTACACTGTGGGGTTACTGCCTGTACACTGTAGGGTGCACTGCCTGTACACTGTGGAGTTACTGCCTGTACACTGTGGGGTGCACTACCTGTACACTGTGGGGTGCACTGCTTGTACACTGTGGGGTGCACTGCCTATACACTGTGGGGTTACTGCCTGTACACTGTGGGGTGCACTGCCTGTTCACTGTGGGGTTACTGCCTGTACACTGTGGAGTTACTGCCTGTACACTGTGGGGTTACTGCCTGTACACTGTGGGGTGCACTGCCTGTACACTGTGGGGTGCACTGCCTGTACACTGTGGGGTGCACTGCCTGTACACTGTGGGGTGTGCTTGCCTTAAGTGATGCTCTGAGGCATCACCCAGTCCACCCAGCACGTTGGCTGTTGGGTTAAATAATGAAAGGGTTACATTTTTCTCCACTCACAGCTGAAGGCCAATATAGATCTTAAGGTCTTGAGCAGACTCTCCAACTTGGTCGGTTTGGTTACTGTGGACTCGTGTCCTATTTAAAGTTCCCTCCAAGCCCCCATGGCTGTTTTCTGAGGGTCTTGATATAAGGAGGGGCCTGGCCTGAACTTTTACTCATCTGCCCTGCCCCCTTCCTGCTTGGAGTGTCCTGGGCACTGCGTCCATCTCCTACCCCCACTTGCCAAAGGATAACCTCTGGCTCTCGGGCTTTGGGGGTGGGACTGTGAGGTGCAGGGGCTGCCGCCCTAACCTGGCCTCTGACTAGTCTGCTCACGTTTGTCCCAAACACCCCGGTGCTGGGTGAACAGACGCTGTCCTTTTTGCCTTACTGAGTATTTGCAAGTTCTTGGGGGCCACTGTACCCTATACGCATCCTTGACCTGGGAGCCACAGCTCTACGTGGCCGCTTTACGTGGCTGTCCAGCCTTAGCAAATACAAATACAGGGTACTTGGTTACCTTTGAATTTCAGATGAGTCATTTTTTAGTGTATGTCCCATGCAGTATTTGAGACATACTTACAGTAAAAAATAATTATCTGTTGTTCCTCTGAGATTCAGCTCTGACTGGCCTCCCGCACTGTCTGGCGACCCCGCCACTCTGAGGCCTCTCTCTGCAGCACGGCCGGGGGCTCATGTTTGTGCTGTATATTCCACCTCCCGCTTTCTCACGGCTGCTCTTTCTGGCTCTGTTCCACCAGACCTCGTTCTGAGCGTTGGTGGGACCCGGGGATAAGATGTGGTGTTCCCCATTTGTAGGCAACCCCAGTCTTGGAGCTGTGTGTCCACACATACCCTGAACATGCACACTGAATTTTAACAAAAGCCTTTTGGTATCTATTGAATGATCATACGGTTTTTATCCTTTTACCAGTTGACGCGATTTATATTCATTGATTTTTTTATACACGAGATGCATTCCTGGAAGAGTGAGTGTCTTCTTGGGGATTGCAGAGTACTTTTTCTGTGTGGACCACTGGTCTTCCTTCCCTAGTTTTTTCCAAAGGAATTGGGTATGTATATTCATAAAAGAAATCTGGAGAAATGATTATGTTTGGTTCTAAAATGAATTGTAAACATTTTCATTTATTTCATTGTTAGTTTTTAAGCTACGCTCCAAACGACTTCATTTAGCATAGGAGTTCTGTGTTACTTGAAAGCTTAAAGTAATTTGTCGGTGACGCGATCTTTACGAGGTGCCGTGTTTGGAGGTGAATTTTTTTTCTCTCTCAAGGTCTTTCGTCATGGTTCTATGCAAACTGCCTGAGAGAGGACGGCCCCCTCCCACTGGCTATTCTCCTGCCTCTCTCCCTTGCTCATGTTCCCTGTGGAGGAGGAGGGAGATGCCTGGAGGTGAGGGGACGGTATTGTCCATTTCTCTGTTGCTAGGCTCCAAGCACTGGGGGTCTGTTCCTTCTCCTTCCCTCTCTCCTCCAGGAGACACGTGACAGTCCCCATGACAGCACCATTAGCTGGATGCCCAAGGGTGAACCAAGGGCAGGGGTGGAGGGGCTGGCAGTTAGCTGCCCATCATGGAGTACCGGCCTGGAGACCATTGCTGTGCCCCCGTCTGCCTGTGTCCCTGTTGGCATGGGGTACCACCGTGGAGACTGTTCCGGAATTGATGTCTGCCTCTCTTCCATGTTTTTTTTTTTTTTTTATTTGGTTCTGAGCTCAGGAAGGAAATAATAGTGGGTTTGTTAAGGATTCAAGTCTTCCTAGCAATTTCCTTTTTATAGAACCAATGTCGACAATTTGTGTTTTTAGAGAACCTTCTGCCCTGAGGTTCTGTTTTCTAAATTTAGCAGTGTGAGGCTATTATAACATTTGTTTCTATTGTTAAATCTCTCTGTCTTCGTGTCCCTCTGACCAACTCAGTGCTGTGTGTTTGTTGTATATTAGTATCTTACAGTGCAGTTACATTATGCAGAGCTTACGTTTTAAATGTTTTAATGTCATGGTTTTGGGTGCAGACACATTCACAGCCATCATATCTTTGTTTTGGTTCCAACTTTCCTCAGTTATAATCACACGTGATATGTTTCCTCTTTCCTCTGGCTGTATTTTTATAAATGTACTTGTAATTCATTTTATCATTACAAATTATACCAGATGCGTTATTTGTATAATCTCATTTTAAAAATAACTTGTTTCTTTTTTGGAGAAATTAGAAAATATGATTAACAAAAAGGAAAAAAATACGATTTACCTGTAGTCTCTCAAAACACCACAAACTTGGTCATTGCTTTCCTGAAGTTTTTCGTATTTGTGCAAAATGTAGTTTGATGTGTGAGAATGACATTTTACCGACTATGGGTTTATATTTTGTGTTTTTCATTGGATGTATGAAGACTTATATTCTTTATCTGCTAAATTAATTCCAAATTATTTCCCAGTGAAAACAATTCCCAAACAACATTAAAGTTAGCGTTGTTAAGTTTTCTTCCGGAGCGTGATTTTAAGGTGGCGTTCAGTTCTGCCTTACATGGTGCCGCGCTGTTCTGTGCATCTCCATGCTGGTTTTTATGCTGTGCGGGTCACGGGTTCCCGCTGTGAGCACCTGCCCCTCTCTGCCGCTGCTGTCTGGAGGGTCTCAACCTTCTCTCTGCCTCTTGGTGAGAACCCGTGTGAGATTAAACTTTCAGCTTCTACTTTCCCCCTTCCTGGTCCTGTTCCTGTGACCACTGGATTTCAGATTGTTCTTAACTCACTACTTACTGTGAGTTTGTGAGCTTTGGTGTTTGTGTGGATGTTTGTCAGCGGCCTGCGGGGCTTCTCCCTGGCCATGCTCCCCGAGGCCGGCTCTCCACCTGCATTGCATTCTCCAGCCCCTCTCTGCAGGCACGGGAATGCTCTCCCAGGGCAGCCTCCCCTCCGGATCAGTTACTTCAGGATCTCGGGGGGGTTCCAGCAGAGGTGACTTTAAAATGTTCTCAGCGATTCTGACGTGGCCACGGCTAGATGAGGGCCGCAGGTGGCCGTTCGGGTTATAGGTTCACTGATGTCAGGACAGGGAGCTCGGCTGGTGCACCTGCACAGTAAGCACCATCACAGGAAACCAGGAGGGTGTCCGCGAGCTGCGGCTTCACTGGGGAGAGACTGACAAACACATTTGTGTCAGCACAGCTCTCCTCAGAGCCGCAGCCATAGGTGACCAGAGACAGTCGGGAGCTGCTGGGTCCCCTGCCCCACACTTCCTGGCTCTACCTCGGGGGTGGAAGTCTTTCTGCTCCGAGCACCAGGGAGGCAGTGGCGGCTCCGGAGACCCCACTGGGTTCACCAGATCCTGGAGCCCTCACAGCCCTGAGCTCCCGGACACAAATCCAGACACCGCGCTGCTGGTCACAAGACAGTGGCAGCATGTGTGGAGGCCGGGTGGGCGCCTGGCCTTGGCCCTGAGTTCTGGGGGCAGAGCTGGTTCCTGAGGAATCCCACAGAGGCTGTTGCATTCCCAGTGTAGTGAGTTAAAACATCAGCCAGCAGTCGGGCACAGGGCCTGTGGGTTGGGTGTCTAGTGTAAATTATTGAATACTGAGCTGAAAGTAAAAAAAGAATGGTTATGTGAGTACGAGAAGTACAGTCTCTAGTGCGCCCTGCTGAAAAGTCGAGAATTTGTAAGTTAGAACGTGGGTAAGTAGGGTCCATCTGGGTTTATAACAGCTGCCCCGGCCTCTCGTCTGACCTTCCTAAGTGCCGCTGCCTTTGCTCAAAGGGTATTGCTGGTGCTTTGTATAAATTCTCACACTGTACTCAGACATGCAGACACCGTAGGGGTAATTTTTATTTCTCATATTGTCTTTGTCTGGATTTTAATATCAAGGTCATACGTGTACCTTGTAAAATGAAAACAGATAAAATTTATTAACAGAGAAAATATTATTTTTCAGGCAATAATAAGAAACATTTCACAACTAAAATGACATAGCAGTTGCTCAAAGCGCTCAGTCCTGGCTGTCCCTAGTCGCTGCTCCGTAATTACCGTCCTCTGCTCATTCCGACGATTGTTTTTCTTTCATCTAGTTGGGTATTTATGTTTATTTTACAACTCTGTTTTTATTTGTTCTTTCTATTGTATGTTTATCATCTTTTTACTTTTGTATAGAATATTTATTTCCTTTAAGATGATTCTAATAAACAAGTCTAACAGATCAGACACCTAATTTATTGATTTTAAATCTGCCATTTCTATACATTTCTCTGCAAACTGCAGAGAAGCACATTAGCGGCAGCCCAGCTGATGGTGTCTTTACTGTTGTTTAGTTGTGGGTACTTCTGCGTACAATATGATTTATGCTTTGACATGAGCTCTTTTTTAAATTTTCTGAATGTATGGGCTTTAAAGAACTTGCCCATTTCTCACTCAATTTCATTAGGTCTCCGTAACACGGCCACGTAGTCATTGCCTTTGAAGTTGGTTGACGCTTGCTCTGTAGGCCAAACTGCTCTCAGAATGTGTCTGATGTGTCCAGTTTGTTTTCTTTTAAATAAGTTCAAGTGTATTTTACTAATGTGTAGGTAGAAGAGGCCTTATAAAGTTTCTTTCATTGGCAAAATTCAACATACACTTCCTTTAGAATCAGTGCCTTCTCTAATCACTGTAGGACAATTCTACATATATCCATTAATTTAAGCTTGTGTGTTACGTTCCTATATTTTTACCAAAAGTAATTTTTTCGGCATAGTCTGTTAATTGAGATTGTTGTGATGCTCCCTAGATGATTGTGAGTTTGTTTCTTATTTTGAAGTAGTTTTTGTTGGGTTTATACAAGTTGACAGTTGTTATTTTTCTGGTGACTCAGACATTTCTTTGTGGCATTCTGCTGTGACACTGTGTCCATGGGCATGGTGTGGGCCTCAGTCACTTGTCAGGTGTGGTCATGGCTGCCTCAGGCTCACATTTGCCGGCAACATCCCCGCCCTGCTTCCTTTGTCCTCTGCACAGCCCACACTCAGCCTGGAGGTGTTAGCCTGCTGGGTTCCCTGCCTAGAACACCCCCCTCCCTTCCCACATGCTCAGCCACCATGCAGGCTTTAGCTGAAGCCCCACCTGCCCTGGGCAGTTTGCTGAGGGTCTAGATGGGTCTCAGGCCTTTTCCCTCCTGGGCACCCTGACAGGCAGAGGACTCACATTTGTGAGTTCAGTTAACTAAACTTTTTCTCCCCATTAGGCTTGCAGATGTTCAAAAAGCAAGGTAAAATGTTAAAAGTGCTTAATTAATGTTTGTAAAATCCCCAAATCTATTCACCGCTGCCACTATAATTCCTTGATTCCATTATGCAAATACATTATCAGTACATGTCAAAGTCTGGAGCCCAGATCTGGCCCCCTGTCCATCTTTGTAAATAAAGTTTTATTGGCACACAGCTACACCTGTTCATGCACACATTGCCCGTGGCTGTTTTCATGGCCCTGTGGCAGAATCACACAGCTGGGGCAGAGATCATAAGTGGTGGTTAGTTGTACGTGCCAGCTTGCCTGGGCCGCAGGAGGCTGAGGTATCTGGTATTATTTCTGGTGCTTCTGCAAGGGTGCCAAGCAGAGATTAACACTTACATTGGCAGATCAAGTGAGGCAGATTGGCCTCCTCATGTGGGTGGATGTGATCCTTCCTTCAAAGGTCTGAGTGGAACAGAAAGGGGCAGGAAAGTCAACTTTGCTCCCTGCCCAGCTGGACGAGCTGGCCCAGACCTTCTCCTCTTTCACTATTCCTGGTTCATAGAACTTCAGACAGGACTGGCCTTCTCCACCGCTGTCCAACTCACAGGCATTCAAACTTCACCACTCTGGGTTTCTGGGAAATGGCACAGTGTGGGGCTTCTCAGGCAGGCAGTTGTATCAACTGTTCCTTACAGTAGATTGTGGATATGTCCTACTGGCTGGAGTTCTCTGGAGAACCCTGCCTAATGCCCCATATGACCCACAGAGTCTCGAGTATTTGCCATCTGGTCTTTTATAGGCCAAGTTTCCACCCCTGCTCTACACCCAGGTTAAGACGAGGGTTCCC
The DNA here is from genome assembly GCA_963574575.1 of Galagoides demidoff. Taxonomy (NCBI): domain Eukaryota; kingdom Metazoa; phylum Chordata; class Mammalia; order Primates; family Galagidae; genus Galagoides; species Galagoides demidoff. The sequence goes on along the minus strand of CAUYQV010001396.1, from coordinate 7,862 downwards.
TTTGGCTCAGAGGCAGCTGGAGGAGAAGGGTTTGAACACGGTGGAGCAAGAACAGTCCTCTGTGTACAACAACAGACGACGAAAACCAAAACAAAACAGAGAACTAGGCTTTGCCAGCATCTCTTTGGTTGTTTATCACTGAGCTGTTTTTCCATTTGTACATGATAATGGCTAAAAAAGTAGAGTTTCCATAAACAGTCTGTCTCCACCCACTGGGGTCATTCTAAGCAATAGAAGATGTGTTAGAAACATTTTTTGCTTTAAAGAAATTTGAGTCTCACTATATTGCCTAGGCTGATCTCAAACTCCTGGCCTCAAAAGGTCCTTCGGCCTGGGCCTCCCAAAGTGCTGGGATCACAGGTGTGAGCCAGTGTGCTCGAGCTGCAAACCTCTGTTCTGTTGTGGTCCGCCCTTCATGTGGATTGAAGACTGGTTCTGTGATGTCTGGAGATGAGATCCAGTCTTGAGTTGGAAGACCTGGATTCATGTCCTGGTAGGAGAATCACCGCTGTGACCCTGGATTGGTGGGTCTCCCACATGGCCTGTTTCCTGATCTGCACAACGGGCTCCCGAGGAGCAGAGCTCTCACAGCCTGACTCTGGGGTTCCAGGCCAGTGGAAATGTGGGTCCCAATCTGACTCCCGCCCTGGAGTGCGTGACCGCCTGCCATACAAAGCAAGGAGCTCCATGTGTAACCCCCTCCCCCACTGTGTGTTGTATGAAACTTCTGAGGAAGTTGTTCAGTCTAAGCAGCTGAGTGCAGGGACGCAGCCAGCCTGTCTCTACAGCTGACACTTTGCTGGGAACAGACCCCCAGGCAAGAGGAGGTTCTGAGTTGTGGAGACACCAGCTAGAGGGTCTGCTTGGACCAATGACTCAGTATTCCATAATCTGCTTTACATTAGGGAAATGGTACAGTGAATGTGTGATTTATTTATAACATGTTCATTATGGATAATTTTAAGTGTGTAGTTTTTAAATGTCTGAAGATCCCAACCTCTCCCGCCTCCAGCATGGCTCTGCTGTGAGTGGTGTGTCCATTGTTACTGCTAATTTCACAGTCCCTGGGGCTGGGCATGTGGAATGCTGGGTTGGAGGTCGTGGTCCACTGTGGCGCTCCTCCTCACGGGTGCGCAGGTGGGAATGCAGATGACACACTGCGGGCAGCACCTCGCACTGAGGTGAAGGGCCCTGGGGCCATGTCCACCTCTGATCCAGCTGTCGGGAGGGAGACACGGGGTGAGGGTTCAGCACTCAGCCAGGGCCTAGATCTGGGTAACAGTGCAGTTGATGGTGGGTATTCTATGGCAGTGGGAAAACTGTCTGAAAGTTATTACATAACTGCGACATTTCCCATCATGTATGTGTGTTTATTTTAATTCAGGGCTTGTAGAAGTTGATCTTTGGAGTAGGATTCTGGGAGCCAAAAATGTGAACGCTCTTCACTAGCCACAGGTGGTAATGGCAGGATGGTCTTCAACATTTTTCTTATTTTTAATTGAAGATTTTTTGAAAGAAAAAAGCATCCCAATCTGGCCCTTATGAACATTCATGGAAAGGTCAGACGGTCGGGCAATGTGATCACAGCTGGCTCCTGTGTCCACCTGGCAACTCAGGCAGCCCTAAGGACGAGGTGAGGGAGGAGCCTGGGCTGTCCATTAAGGCCATGCCAGTCACCTTTGTCACCCACTGATGACAGCTGATCGGATTCTGGTGTATCACTTCTACATAGATGTGAGTCAGAAACTCCTGTGAGCCCAGCAGGGAGATGGAACTTTCACAGCTGACCATGGCGGCACTTTCCTGGGAACTGCAGGTCTAGCTACCGAGCAGGTTTGGCACCTTCTCACTAATCTGGGAAGAACATGCCCACTGGGTCAGGGAGATGGCTTTGTTTTGGACCCCCTGGACCTGGAATTAGCACAGTTTCTTAAACTTGACTGTGTTGAACAATCTCCTAGATCCATTGACAATGGCTTCCCACCACTGTCTCTGCCACTCACAGTCAAATAAATCTGAAAACGCTGTTTTCTCTCCCCCTCCTGGAGCTTCCCCAGGCTTAGAGGCACGTTGAGGTCTCTGAGGAGTCTGCAGTGAAGGTTGTAACTCCGGATCAACAAGGTTCACCAGACTTCCCAGAGCCAGCCTGCTTTCCTCCACAGCACCGTGGTGGGCATCAGTTTTTTTCTGAAGATTCCGATTTGGGAAACACTGTTGGAATGGAATCCATATCCACAGGAATCCACTCCTGTGTCCTGAAAAAAATTGTTTCTCCCAAGGAATCTGGTCTCTCTCTCTTTTTCCATTACATATGTTAGGTCCTCTCAGGTGATAGGCTAGAGTTATCAAATACTTGGCATCTGATGATTTTTTAATCTGCTCAATATTTTACTTTAATGGCATCTTACTTTTTTGTACTCCCCACATTTTATTAAAAAAATTAAAAAGTGTTCTTGCTGTGTCAAGGGAAGCACGCAATGTCACTGCTCAATGAGATAAACTCACCTCTGATGATCTCAGAAGCTCCCACGTGGATCACAAGAGTTCTGGTTTGGTGGGAAATCTGTGTTCAGGAGGGTTCTCAGGATGGGCTCTCTGCTCCCAGGTGGGCACCTGAGCAGAGATCTAAGGGAGACATTTTGAGTCTCCGTTGGATGCACGGCGTGGACCCACGTGGGCCTGATTCTGTTCTGGCCTTTCCCTGCGGAGGCCTGAGGTGCCTTTCCACGGTGAAACCCAAGTGCCGAATGTCAAGGCTATGGGGAGGCCGGGGGCTCCTCGGTCATCTTGGACAGCCCCCCCACCCCGGTCGCCCCCACTGTCTTTGCTTTCCTTGGGCAGCAGCCTGGCACACACTTTGTTGAATTCACTTACAAATCGTCAGTATGGTAGGGCTAGGAACATAACTTTTTAGGCCGGATGGACTTGGGTTTGAACGGAGAATTCCCCACAGTGAGACCTCAGGTTTCTGCAACATGGCGCTAATCCTTCCCACCTTGCAGCGTTACTGTGAGGATGACACAAGAGCAGGTCACAGTCCTGGGTGGTCGGGGAGCACGAGGGAAGCACTGACTGTGTGGCTGCATCTGTTCATAGCCATGTGTCCTAGGGACCTGCACCCCTGCTAGGCCTGCTCCCGGGACACCCACACCCCTGCCGGGCCTGCTCCTGGGACACCCACACCCCTGCCGGGCCTGCTCCCGGGACACCCGCACCCCTGCCGGGCCTGCTCCCGGGACACCGGCACCCCTGCCGGGCCTGCTCCCGGGACACCCGCACCCCTGCCGGGCCTGCTCCCGGGACACCCGCACCACTGCTGGGCCTGCTCCTGGGACACCCCTGCCCCTGCTGGCCTGTTTCTAGGCAGGGTTTCCCTTGGCTTTGCATTTCTCGGCCTGACCAGTCCTTCCTGCTGCTCAGTTTCTTTATCAAATGTGGGACCCTGGGGCCCAGAGGGGACAGCTGTTCAGCTCAGCATGGACCACTTCCTTTTCTTTAGTTGGGACAGGCTACTGAGTCTAATTAGCACCATCACTGAACATCCCTTGGGGGCAGGTGTGGGGAGCTTGGGCAGGGCTGGTGGCACGTCCTTCACTCACACAAAGGTGGAAAGGCCACTGCAGCCTCAGCTGGTGCGCTCCCAATCCCCTGATGACATGCTGTGAGGCAGGCTAAGGCCACTAGCTAGTCAGGACCATCTGGGACCTGGGCACATGTCACCAGACTTTTGACTTAATTTTTACTACTTTGTGGTTGCCCTGGTCCCTTGTATTTAGAAATGTCAGGAACGAGGCGGCTGCTATGAATATGTTTGGGTGCTGGTTTGGTTTGAAGCATAATGTCCTTTATCAGCACAGACGCTGGGCACAGCAGCATCCCATTGACAGGAGACTGAGGCTCGGACACGTGGGATGCACTCCAGCCCCATGCTGGGAGCGGCAGAGCCAGGGCCTGGCTCCACTGGGCGAGGTGCTCAGCGCCCAGAGTCCCCCAGCACCAGGGCTCCCAGCTACTAAGTGGGGACAGCAGCCACCTGGACACTGTCCACACTATGACCTTGACACTCTTCCAGGGAGCAGCGCTGGGCTGTGAGCCAAGGCGTGAAGGCAGGAGCACAGGGCGGAGCTCACCCGGGAGATGGAGCTGAGCAGGCCCCGGGGAATGGACACGCCACTCCAGGCTGGGGGACAGCCTGTGGGACGTCAGAAACACCCTGTGCGCCCGGGCAAAAAGCACATGAGGGCAGACAGGGACCTGGCTGTGCTCCGGGGGCCCCTAACCTGACACTTATAAGACCACGTGGCACCTTCCTCAAATGGCATCCTACGCAGGTCACTTTCATTTGCTACTGGGAGAGAGTAGTTCTGGAACCCACCAGCTAGGCCGGATCCCTTCACCCCACTAGGGGTGTGCACATGTTGTATGGGCGTGTGTGTGAGAGAGATGTGGGTGTAGTGTATGTGTGGAAGGCTCTGTATGCACGTGTGGTATGTGTGTGGTGCGTACGGAAATGTGTCCATGTATGTGTGGGAGTGTTTGCATGTATGTGTGGTGTGTGTATGTGCATGTGTGGTACACGTGTGGTGTGTGGAGGTGTGTATGTGCATGTGTGGTACATGTATGGTGTGTGTGGAAGCATGTACATGCATGGGTGATACATATGTGGTATGTGTGGAAGCATATGTGTGCATGGGTGGTAGATGCATGGTGTGTTTGGAAGCGTGTGCGTGCATGTGTGGTACATGTGTGGTGTGTGTGTGCATGGGTGGTACATGTGTGGTGTGTGTGGAAGCATATGTGTGCATGGGTGGTACATGCATCGTGTGTTTGGAAGCGTGTGTGTGCATGGGTGGTACATGTGTGGTGTGTGTGGCAGTGTGTGCGTGCTTGTGTGGTATGTGTGAGGGGGACCCCATAAGCCTCCACAAAGGCCCTGAGGCCCAGTGGGCAGCTGTATTCCATGAGCTGAGGAGCAATGGAAGCTTCTTGACCCCAGACTCTGTGGGATTATTCTATCCAACATTAATTTTTCCCCCAGAATTATCCAGAGAAAACTCTGTTCTGTACAAACAAAGAAAAGCCTCTTCTGGTCCCTCCTCCTTCCTCTCCCCTGAGGAAGACGCTCTGGGGAGCAGCTGAAGCTGCCACGCTTGTCCCATTCTTCTGAGACTTTGGTGGTAGCGGGTCCTTACAGCACACATTTTATTTACTTTTAGGTATATATTTTATATATTATGTCCCTCAGTCTATATTTTAGGTATTGGTAAAGCTTAATCCCTTGTTCTTAAAAATCCAATACTTTCCCCATGCAGCAGACTTACCTTGTGCCCTCGGGGTGTCACTTCTTATTTGGGGGCCGATGACCCGAGGAACTCAACCTGTCCTGTGTTGTTGCTTCAATTACACCACCTTCAACTCAGGTGCCTTCAATTTTCACCTTCCAGCCAGCAGTTAATACAGTTAAATAAAATGCAAATAAATATCTCAGTTTAGACTCATGTAAAAAATCTTAGGGTAAAAAATCCTGCCGGACTCTTTCTACTCTGACGACTTTAGAATTGAGACTTTCAGCTCTGACCCAGATGCCAGCCTCGGGGAAGCTGGCTCTCGAAGGGGCACCTGGAGCCCCAGGGAGGCCACTTTCCTTGGTAATGGGCAAATAGCAGGGTGATGCTGTTTGTCTGGTCCAGGTGGGGTAAAGGCCCTGCTGGGGCTCTGACTCTGGTGACCACGTTGACCCGTTTTCTGGTCTCTGTGGTCCTGTGTCCCCGTCCTGGGTGGCCGTAGCAGGGTTGAGTGGAAGCCCATAAGCCGGAGTCTTGGTGAACACCACTCAGCTGAGTGGCCCACACGGTGCGGGGAGAGGGAGCACGGAGAGTGGTGTGTTTACCAAACACAGTTGGCAAACCCACAGCGTGCCTGGTAGAAATTAGCACTCTTCCCTCTCTCTCCCGCTCTCCTGAAACGCTGACCTGGAAAACATCAACCTTGCTCTCACATAAAGCGTTTCTTCGGGACTGACATTCAAAGCTCTGATGTAGAAATTGAAATTTCACACTCCGAAGGGCCCAAATGGATCCAGAGGTCAGCAGGCGCTGGACCCGCTGGTGAGTCACGGGGAGAGATGCCACCCTGCATTAGCATCAGCAGACACTCGTGCGTCAGAGGGGGTTTGCTTGACATCTGTGCCCCCCCCAGCACACACTCAGCTTTTTTAAGCCGAGGGGCACGTCCCACTCATCTGATGAATACATCAGCTGAATGCAATCTGCTTCCACAAACAGATGTCCCAGGAGGGTGGGTGGGTGTGGGGGCACATGGAACACTGGTTAGAAGTTGCTGGAAGGCTCTTTATGAAGCTCTTGTTTGTGTGGTGGGAAGTGGGATGGCCAGGGAAGTGGCTTTAGTGGACACACACCTGAGCTGGGTGCTGGAGCTCCGTGTCTTAAATGACTTAAGTCCCCACGCAGAGGGAAGGTTTCTGTTTCCCAGCTGCTTACTTTTCCTGAAAAGACCAATAAGAAGTAGAAAAGGGTCACTGCCTGACCCTGGCCAGCCTGAGGGAAAGCCAGGACCGAAGGCTCACAGGACCCTCGGTGAGGTCCCAACTCCACTCAAGTGCTTGGGCCTGCGGCTCTCGTGGCCTGAGTACGCTGCCCCCCAGAGCAGCACCAGCTTGCTTGTTCATCCCTGCCTGCAGGAGTACAGGCTGTGCCCTGAGCCACACACACAGCAGTGCATGTGGGGGACTGGGTGGCGGACGGGGGCCTAGACATCTGCTCCCCAGAGGTGGCAGCCAATGGCATCCCGGACGCTGTCTTTATTGTTCACATTCCGTGTGTGTTAGCAACTTCCCCTCCTTTGTACGAACCTCAGATGTCTCTGAGGAATGTTTAAATTATTACTATAGCATCACAAAGGAGATTGCTATTTCCTACTTAAATCTTCCCTGCCTTGCACCGTTTGTGTGTGAAGCGTCTCCCTCCAGGGCTGCCCAGCTGAGGACTCCATATCTGTGGCTAAAGAGGGGGACACGAGAACAGTGGTCCTGGAGGGGTCCGTATCTGTTTGCATCTTCCAGAAAGCAAAGTATCAGGGCCTTGAACACATAGTTTGCCGTGGCAGACTGTGTGGGGAGTGGGAAGTGATGGGTAATGTTAACTTTTCTGAGCCGGTGGGAGGCAAACTGCAGTGTAGATGGTGACATGGCAGAGGCACTTCTCCAGCCGGTGCAGTAGGAGCAGGCCTAGATTTCAGACCCAGCCTGGACTCCGGCAGAATCTACAGGCCCTCCCAGGCACTTCACTCCCCAAGGCCTCAGTGCCCAGGTCTAAGCGGAGGGCTGGACCCGTCAGTTCCCAGACCCCTCCAGCTTCCATGTTACGATTCTGTGGTCTCTGGGAGCAAACACCCCTAAACAAGGAAATGAACAGAAGACTGATGGGGCCTCTGAGAAGGCCTGATGCAGGAAGCACAGGCTGGCAGCACTGCTCAGGTCCCTGTCCCCAGGAGTCACACACTGCTCAGGTCCCTGTCCCCAGGAGTCACACACTGCTCAGGGGCCCTGTCCTCAGGAGTCACACACTGCTCAGGGGCCCTGTCCTCAGGAGTCACACACTGCTCAGGTCCCTGTCCCCAGGAGTCAAACACTGGTCAGGTCCCTGTCCCCAGGAGTCACACACTGCTCAGGGGCCCTGGCCGCAGGAGTCACACACTGCTCAGGTCCCTGTCCCCAGGAGTCACACACTGCTCAGGGGCCCTGTCCCCAGGAGTCACACACTGCTCAGGTCCCTGTCCCCAGGAGTCACACACTGCTCAGGGGCCCTGTCCTCAGGGGTCACACACTGCGCAGGTCCCTGTCC